>NLAO01002356.1:0-20556 GCA_002370835.1 Metschnikowia continentalis | reverse complement strand
TATAGAATAAGAGACGACGTTGAGTTGAGTATAGCTTAAAAGGAAATCGTTCCAGTTTATGCGTTAGTAGATGACAAATTACAACATGAGTCACGTGACCTACACTTTTAAAAGCCACAAAATTCTTAGAAACTGGCCTGGTTATATAAAAAAAAAAAGTCTTGGGACCAATATTGAAACTAATGCTTGATTTAATATTATTAACATATTGAATACCTACTGATCCTACAGACTGCAAGCACTGATCTTGTATTTTATTGTGGTAGTGAGCCATATTAATGACACTCTGGTCTTGGACCGGTTACTTCTTGACCTGGGCTTTCTTAGCGGGCTTGGTGACTTTTTCTCCTCTTCTTTTTCTCCTCTTCTTTTTCTCCTCTTCTTTTTCTCCTCTTCTTTTTCTCCTCTTCTTTTTCTCCCCTTCTTTTTCTCCCCTTCTTTTTTCCCCCTTCTTTTTCTCCCCTTCTTTTTTCCCCCTTCTTTTTTCCCCTCTGCCCTTTGTATTGAAAAACAGTAACAAGGTGAACACGCTCAGTATCCCCAATGGCTTGCAGGATAGCACGATAACAAGCACCTGTTCATATGCACCTATTCATATTCATTTGTGGTTACTACAACCGCCTGGTGCCGTGAAGGTAGAGCTCCAACATATATAAGGGAGCCTGGACCATATCCATCTTTTAAGTAATTGAATCAAACATCATCTGTCTGGGGCATACCAAGATGCCTCCAAGAGCCAGATTTACCAAATTGTTAGATTCTGGTTACGTCCAGTACTCTGTTTTGTATCTCTTCACCTTCTCGTTCACCAGAAGTAGATTCTCCTCCTGAAGTAAATCTCCTCCTGAAGTAAATTCTCCTTCTGAAGTGTATACATATCTTGATGAGACTATGAGGACAGTATTCTTTCGTATGAACAGTCCACTGGATGTTACACCATGGTTAATCTATGTTCCACCTAGTACCGCAATAGTGATGTTCCTGCATAGTGTTAAAAGTCAATGGTTTTGAGCCCGCGTCTTACCTGAACTACCATCTCCACTGAAATATCCACTGTAGTATCTACTAAAGTATCCACTGAAGTATCTACTGAAATATATACTGAACCAACTAGCTGCTTCTAATTCTGTGTGACAAAGGTAGACGAAGAGAGAGAGTGAAAAATACAGAATAAGTGTGGGTGGTTATGAGCCCATAAACGTTCATGAGCACCGCACGAAGCCCCAAGTATTTCCTCTACTTTTGCAAAACCCCTGTCTACATGCCCAAACTAATTATCCAAAAGAATAATATACATTTTTCCTTGCAAGTATTTTATAATTATCACAGAGTAGTAATTCTCTCGACCTCTTTTCACCTCTCTAGACTTTATAGTCCTTTGTAAGAATATGTTTCTGCAATCGCATCGCTTGATTGATTATTGTATGTTGATAGATAGAAGAGTGAGATTCACTGAATAGTGTGAGGTATTCTGAATGATACCTTGCTTAGAAGACGTAGGCTAATGCAACCATAAAGAACGAGAGGCCTAGTGTGGCCTTTGAGCCGGATCCTTCCTCGAAACTGCTCACCGCAAAGCCACTGGATGCGGAGAAGGAAATATCTGTTCTAGACCCTGGAACAGTATTGGAGTTAATGGTCACATACGTTGTGGATGGAGTATAAGTATGAGGCTGTGGCTGCTCTGGAACATTGGTATTAGGAGTCTGCGGAGCCGAAGTGTTTGGAGTGTTTGGAGTGTTTGAACCATCCGTTGGTGTATTTGAACCCTTAGTAGATGGTTGGTTAGGAACGTCTGGGACATTTGTGTTTGGAGTGTTGGTGTTTGGAATATCTGTGTTAGGGACATTAGGTGGAACACTGGAACCTGGGGTTCTAGATTTTGAGCTTGAGGAGGGAACACTAGAGCCAGGACCACTTGGAACAGAAACACTCGATACAGTGCTGGAAGATGCAATACTAGGACGTGGAGCACTAGAACTTGGTTCGCTAGATGGAGCACTAGATCCTGGAGTAGAACTTGGAGAACTAGATGGAGCACTTGATGGAGCACTTGATGGAGCACTTGATGGAGCACTTGATGGAACGCTTGTCTCCTTAGTACTAGACACAATGGAGCTAGTCTTGGAGGGGCTAGATTCAGTGGAGGACTTAGTGGAGGACTTAGTGGAGGACTTAGTGGAGGACTTAGTGGTGGACTTAGTGGAGGACTTAGTGGAGCTAGAGCCTGGAATACTGGAGCCTGGGACGGAGGAGGCCGAGGGTGTGTGTGAAGACGTCATGTTGGGGAAGAATGGCGTCAAACTGGACACCAAAGACAGGGAAGACAGCGACAACGAAGACACTGGTGGCACAACAGTAACTGTACAAGTCTCAACATTGTCACATTCAGAAGGTGTAAAGGTTCCTGGAACACTATGTTGACTGTCGGTAGGAACAGTAACTGTAGTGGTAGTATGTGGAGGCACCGTTGTTCCACTCGTTCCACTGATGCTATGAGATGGCACCACTGTCACAGTACAAGTCTCCACATTGCCACAATCCGAAGGAGTGAATGTACCTGGTACAGTATGAATACTATCAGTAGGAACAGTCACAGTTGTAGTGGTGTGTGGGGGCAAAGTCAGCGATGAGGAAGTGTTTGGAGGAGTAGTCAGCGACGAAATGTTTAGAGAAGCAGTCAGCGACGAAGTGTTTGGAGAAGCAGTCAGCGACGAGGTGTTCGGAGGAACAACAGTAACCGTACAAGTGTCCACATTTTGGCAGTCTGAAGGCGTGAAAGTACCTGGTGTAGTATGTACACTGTCAGTAGGAACAGTCACTGTAGTGGTAGTATGTGGCGGAGGTATCACCGTCACAATACAAGTTTCATAACTCTCACAAGCCCCAGGAGTATAGGTTCCAGGAGTGGTGTGCACACTATCAGTCAGAAGCGTGGTTGTAGTAGTGGTATGCAGTGGATATTTCGTGACTGTACAGGTCTCAACAAAGTCGCAGTCCGAAGGGGTGAACAAACCTGGCACGCTGTGGTCACTATTAGTGATAACACTGATTGTAGTGGTAGTATGACTTGGAGTAATCACTGCCACGGTACACGTAGCCACAATGTCACAGTCGCTAGGTGTATAAGTCCCTGGAGTGGAGTAGTGGGTGTTGGTCATGGAAGTATAAGTGGTGGTGGTTCTTGGACAAACCTGCTCCTCCTTTGAAATCTGGTATACGTTGTTGAAGTCCTTGTGTTCTTCTCCAGAAGGGTACTTAACGTTGGAAAACAACTTCCACTGGGTCATTTCGTTGACGTACACAATCTTGAGCGGGTAGTATAAGCCTTCTTCCATGTGCACATCCACGGAGTTGGTGACCACGGCGCCAATCACGTAGGTGTAGTTGCCACCTTTGGTGGCGGAGAATTGGGCCACGGGAGTAACACTTTGTGTCACGTCATAGCAACAGCTTCCAACCCCTCCAATGAATTCTCCGAACCCATCATCCGCACTCAAAGTGAAGGTGTAGGTTCCAGTCATGGGGGCGTAGAAGTAGCCTGTGAGCTCGACGGAAAAGTTGCTGGCGGTCAAATTGACGCCATAGATATCCCCCATGATTGGTCCATTGACGTAATCAGTCCCTCCGTCAATATTGATATCCGTGACTCCTTGAGTCTCGGCGAATTGGCCTCCGAAATCCTTGTAGGTGGTCACAAAGAAGTCGGGGTTATCGTTGGCGCTGAGGTCGAACAAGGGGTACTGGAAGAACCGGGCCTTGAAGCCCTGGCTCTCCACCTGGTCAAAATGACACCCGGTGACGGCAGATACTGTGCTGGCAAAGGATGCAAGTGCCACAAGCGGCGTTATATATGAAAGCCGCATTTGTGTTTGTGTCTGTGTTTGTGTCTGTGTTTGTGTCTGTGTTTGTGTGTGTTTGTATTTGTGTTTGTAGACTATAAATAGTAGAGAGAAACTTAGAAAGGAGAGGGGGATCCTGACCTTATATACTTTTTACAGCCTGGGGATTGGGACATTTGCAGTACCGAACCCAACATGCATGTGCTGCATGAGCTATCTACGAAGCTGCATATCGCTTACGAGGTCGCGGAGCTTTTGTTTTCCTCACCGATTTCCGACAGTTTACCCCCGGAACAGCATGCCAAGGTAATCCCCAGACCTTTTTACCATTTCGGTGGTTTTTTATGCGCGATTTCCCAGATAAGCCCATCATTCTAGATATTCTGTGCTTTTCTTTTTTTTTTTTTTTCCTTCATTTTATAGGGGTTTCTTTTTTTTTTTTTTTTTCCTTCTTTTTTTAGGGGTTTTTTTTTTTTTTTTTTTTCCTTCATTTTATAGGGGTATCTTTTTTTTTTTTGATTGGTACCCTCGGATTTATCATAAGCGAGGCGCACCGAATCTCGCCATCGAGTTACATGTGCAGGGACTCTGACTTCCATACGTGAGAGATGCAGATCTGGTATATGCAGGCAACACTATCAAAAATCTCTGGTATTGAACTTCCCCGTGATATTTCCCGCATTTAGAGAAAAAATTGTTCTGATTCGGATCTTAATAAAAGCCTTGATTTAATTGGCCAAATATATTGGTCTCTCTTTGGTTCTGTTCACTTCCGAGGGAAGGAGACTACGTTAGTCATCCAATTAGTGCGAATACGAAAGAATCAAACTTTCTGCATACGCATGCAAGGCCTCGGAGCTCACTGGAATAGCGCAAAAAGCTCTCACCATTGGACCTCTGGTCATGTCTATATGCACGACAAATGTTTTCAGGATCGGTGCCTTAAACTAAAGAGCATACCAAGAGTGGGGGGGTATGTTTTTCAAGTAAGAGATATTTTGGTATGGTGTGAATAGGTAGGAGGATGTACTAGGGTTTGTAAGCTACACCCGGGCTTCAAACCGTGCCCTCGTAACGCATCAAGTGTATAGAAAGCTCATGAAACCCGAGAGCCTTCTACATCTTCACTATAATCTAAGCTAGAATCACTTACAGTAGACATTGCATGGAAGGAGGGTCACACAGCAAGCCAACGTGGGCGTACCTGTGTATTAGGACATCAGAGTGACGAATATTATTGAGGTGGACTGCGTGCGTGTGCAGAATAGAAAACGTCTTGCATGAAGTCTAGTGGAGGAACCTCGATCACCTCGAACCGCGGAAATGCATGGCGCGCAACCGGGTTAGCCCCGGTACCTTATTCCGGATCGCGCAGTCAGCATTACTGCTTTGGGACTGGTAATTACTTTGTTCGTATTCCATGCCTTGGAAATCTGCATCTAAACAGTGACTAAAACGGTTAAATCGTCTTCAATCAGATTCGCTTAGATTTGGTTTTTTGAGTTAATATAACCGAATGTACCTTGCTACTTAGAGAGCGTTTCAAAAGTGTTTCATGAAAGTTTCATACATGTTTCATACATGTTTCAGAAGTGTTTGATGGTGTTAACAGTGCAGCATTGTCCACATACTGACGATATGTCCAATGTTTTTACTTTGAAGTCATGCAATTTTCTTGCCGCCTATGTGCAGTAGTACCAACTCTCTAATGCAAAGATTTGTACTAGAACATTTTAAAACAGTAGTATATGTCGGTGGTATATGCACGTTTTTATATGCACGGGCTAAGGTGCAGGAAAGGATCCTGTGACTCTGGATTTTTCAATCTTATTGGAGGGGACTAAAACACATGCAGAAGAGGAATCAGATCGATTTTGTTTCGGAATGTTTCGGAATGATTCATCGATGGTTCATCGATGTTTCACCTTGTTTCAAGTGTTTCATGAGTGTTTCAGAATTGTTTTGAATGTACATCAGGTTTGTTTCATGAGTGTTTCAGGTCTTTAATATTGCATATTCGTGTGGAATACGATTTATTGATGGAGATGGGGGCGGGAAATGAGGGCGTTTTGCCGAAGTGAGAGTGTAGTTCACATGCAGGAGCGCAGCAATTTCGCTGCAAGGACGGTGAGGTTTCGAACCGATATCGGATCGGTACTATCTGCAGGATCTGCGCTTGTCATTTTGGTCACTCCCCCGATGGCTTACATCACACATCTGTACCTCGTAAGTTTCGTAAGCAAATTCGAGGTTCAAAAAAGTTATGCGCCCTCCAACATTTTTCAATCGGGTTTAGAAGCTAACCAACATTGTCAGATCGGGTTATGAGCCACTTTACAGTTTTCACTATGGCAGAAGTGGATAGTGTTGGGGGGAATACTGCAGACAGTGCTATCTTCTATTCCGATTTACCGCTTAACAGGTGTTGGTCTCGAGACAAGCAATTTCAGTAACAACGAAGAGCATGCGGAATTTGCAAGAAAATTCTATTGCCTTAGTGCTGAATTGGATGGCCGCGTGTATGGCTCTGAATCATAGCTGAAACAAACTTGAAATAAACTTGAAACAAAGCTGAAACGAACTCAGACAAACTTAAATAAAGCTGCAACGGATATGCAATAGACCAAAGTCTGTTTCCCGTTAGATTTGAAACGTCCAGGTTGAGCGGTTGGGCTCGTAAATTGATTTTGAGCAAGCGAAGGAGTGGAAGTGCAGGCGCATGGAAGTGTTTCCTGGATGCAGTCTGTACGCGCAGAGAAGCACTGGTGCATCTGTAGTTCGTTTTAAATCGAAGCAACCATATATTTCCATCGCCATAGAGGGGTTGGATACACGCCCTAATTTCGAGCTTCACATTTGGACCTGCAGTATGCATACAAAGTTAGTAAATTGTGATTGGCCTGATAGTCAAGGTGCACGTGTAAATCCAAGCCAAGCAAATCAAGTAACCCAACAATTCCAACTCAGATAAGACACATATATTTTTCTTTGAACAGTTTTGAGAAGTCCTTAAACCTCATAGTCAAGTTCTGAATTTCTTTTCCTAGAATAGATGTGTTTCCCGGTATTGTGTCTTAGTATTTGTGGGGAACAGCATATAGTGTAGGATTGAAGCACATGCTGTCCAATCCGATTCCAGTTGACTCTCTCTCTTTCTAGGCATCCAACCATTGGGTTGATGCTCTCCATAATTAATATGGCTGTTGAGACTTCATTTGTTTTGACCTGGTTCATGGTTGAATATGGCGATGTTGTGGGCTGCGCACTACCCACAATTATATATCTCCAGTCCACAACAAGCACCCAGGCTTCCTTCCGATATCCTAGAAAGCTATATCATAGCATTAAATGGTGAGAAATAGTTTTGAAAGGGTCAATATTTTAACAGTCAGAAATCTGGAGCCACTCAACTAATCAATCCCCATATCGTACACTTGAAAGAGCGTAACAAGAACCAAAGCCCAAGATCGCGACGTATCAATTTCATGGTCAGATACTAGAATATCAATTTAGAACAAGCTAGAATTGTTAGCCTTAGTCTCTTTGTATGTCAGTGTGTAGTTCCTGATGGACCACTGTCTGTATATGTATCCTGGAGGTGCGCCACAAGCAACGTTTCAAAACACTATTCCATAGAGAGTGAACGTCATTGAAAGTTTGTACCCTCTAGCTCACAGAAATCCATCATTGTATAATGTCTTTCTTGTTACAGGCGAATGGAAAGAGTGAATCAAGTTGGACGCAATTTTCCAAAATATACCAACAATCCAACAACCCAACAACCCAATAAAAAATCACCCACAAAATCACTCAGAATAGAGGTATAAATAGCAACTGTTGTAGGCGTCAAGCAATTCTCAGGTGTAGGGAAGAAAGTAGTGTTGGATCCACTATAGACATAGGTGAAGCACACGCTTCTGATCATTTGCATTTTCTAGGTGGATAACGACTTCAAAATCTGGCAGAGAGTGATCAAACCCACCTACTTTTCATTTTGGCTCAACACGGGCAGCTGTTCGAAATCCTTTCTTTGCAAAAACGCAAACATCTCGCCCACCGTGTCTGCAAGGGTATCAGTCACTAAAGGTGGCTTCTCTTCTCTGATGATTCTTCTGGCCAACTTAAACGACCGTGGTCATCGGTCTTAAGCCACGAGTCAAAGTAGTATCTAATCAACATGTTGGAGTTAAGATCATATCCAACACCTTGCACCAAGTATCCCTTAGTAGAGGTGCTCTACCCATAGATGTAGTATGTTGAAGCCCCTACCATATGATCCTGACAATGGCCTTCCCAAATTGTCACAGATCATTTAACGGTGTTTGTTGAATTGATACAGCCAATATATTATTGTCCTGCACCGTGAAGACCGTAAGAAACCGCCGCTATGCTTAGCGTATTGAGTTTTGCAACCACGTCCGCCTCTCCAAAATTATATACGTAGCTCCAATTCCCTCCCTCGGAAATCTTCAACATATGCTGAAACGTAGTACCATCGTTTCACAAGAATCCAACAGGTTGATTTGAGTCTTGGAGTGAATCTTGGAGTGTGTCTTAGAGTGTGTCTTAGAGTGAGCGTTGGAGTGAGTGCGCGGGCCGGCTACTTATACCCAGACTTCAGAATTGCAGCCATGCACGAACCCCGCTTTTTGGAATATATAAGGAGCACACCCCCCATCCATTATCCTACCATATCTTTTTTGAGACTTACGTTCCTATTTCTATGGACACCGTGGGAACCACCAAGTGACCCAGAGTGTTACTCTACACCCTACACCGGTGAGCAATGAGGCTTTGGCCTAATTCAGGGAAGATAAACTGACACCATACGATGTCGTGGAAACTCTACTAGGCTGTCACTTCAATATGGGGAAATTCTGGAGCTCATGAGTGGCAACATGACTCAAAAGCAGTGGGTACTAATCACAAATTAATTTGAACAGTGGCGATTATTACCCAGAACTACTCCCAAGCAGTGGCGTAATGTCATACAAAGCCATGATGAATGATGCTATGCAATGGATAACTGAAGCGAAGGATCATTATCAGTACAAGAAGTCATCAGTACAAGAAGTCATCAGTACAAGAAGTCATCAGTACAAGAAGTCGTCAGTACAAGAAGTCTAAAGAAATCTATTAGTTTTACTTACTACAGCTACTATTACTCACCAAAGCTAGTGATACCCTCTAGAGTGTGTTTCGTTCTATCATAAGTATTATTCAATGAGGGCTACTTACTACACTGTGACTACTATAAGTTCACATTAAGATTGAGAGTAGTGAAATGCACTATTGCTTGTTTTGGGGTTTGACCAACAATACCAATGGTTTTATGATCTACCAATGCCAATCACTATATACACCCTAAGGAACTATTAATGTGGTGAGTCTTACAAAACATAAAAATAAAACCATATCATTACTTACAATTATAAAATCATGAGATGAACCAGCAGCTACCATCGATAATTATCGAGATTGGGTCGAGACAAGCAGAAAAGTCAGATGTCAAACGACAGATCACATGACACCTTTTCCATCAGCAGAATACAAATAAACGGCTCTTTATTAAATCCTTAGCCCCAGATTAGAGCAAGAAGTCATCGTTATAATAAAGCTCCATTTCATAGTCTGGCTGGAAATCACCAAAGAGAGATTCTCCGTCCCCACTAAATCTCTCAGTATAAGCAGCTTCTTCATCCCCACAAATCTTCAAGCTCTCTCCCGGACGCAAAGCGGCATCTGCCAATAACTGGCACTCGCAACTCTTCTCCATAAGAGTATAGAGGTAAGCAGCTTCGTCGACTGTGGTGCCCACAGTTAAAAGCCCATGGTTCTGCAATATCACTCCCTTTCCATCTCCAAGTGCTTCTGCTATAGCAACCCCTTCCTCCGCCTCTAAAGCAACACCCCCGAAGTTCTTGTATACACCATGGCTCTTATAAAAAATGCAAACGTCCTGGTTGATCATATCCAAAGGTCTACCCAAAGCAGAATACGCTTTTCCATATGTTGAATGTGTATGACAAGCAGCTATGACATCGGGTCTGGCTTCATGGACTGCAGAGTGGATGGCGAATCCTGCAGCGTTAATGGCGTGTTGGGGTCCATCGGGTAAAATGTTACCCTTGGCATCACAATGCACCAAATCACTTGCTTTTATAAGCCCAAAGTGTTTGCCCAAAGGGTTGATCCAAAACGTATCGGGATCGACGGGGTCCCTTAAGGAGATGTGTCCAGCGGCGCCTTCGGTATATCCTTTCCGTGCAAATATGCGGAACGCTGCCGCCATACGCTGCTTGGCCCATTTCCGCTCTTCGAGCTTGTCCTTAAACTGAGGAATAGGGTGTGGGTGGGGTAAACCCTTAGCAATGTTATGAGCGCCGCGAGTGGTCTCCTGGGGTACGGATGTAGGAGACATTTGAAAGAAGTATGTAATATTAAGGGTTCTATTAGGGCCCTGGGAAACTGGGGAAATATATAGGACGCTTATCACCGCGGAGCCGAAAGAGGAAGTTAGCGCTCCATTCCGCACACGTGACCTCGGCGCGGATCTCCTGCCCGATGTCCCTGCCGATTGCCGATGCCGATTGCCGATGCCGATCGCTTCTTACCTGATTGGGGCATCTAATGCATGTCCACTTCTAAAGCGATAGACAGCTTCATTAAAATGGAGTGAAACAAAGATGAGGAAATGTTATAGGCCAGCTTAAGGCGGACGATGAAGCTGGGATAGACCAGCCTAATGTGGTGTACAGGTTTGATCGCTTACAGTGAGCCTCGCACGCCCCTCATATTCCGGTACAGATCGTATAGGCCAATACTCCTCCACAGCAACATGCATATTCTCCGCCGCGTGTACCCCCTNAGATCGTATAGGCCAATACTCCTCCACAGCAACATGCATATTCTCCGCCGCGTGTACCCCCTATTTCTCGTGCTCCACGTAGCGTTGGCGTCGCCTGGAGACAACTTAGAGGAGTTTGATGAGTGCCTCTACCAATGCCAGCAGATCACGTGCTACAACAACCCCTACTACCTCATGCAAGAGCAATTCCGGGAGGCATTGCAAAAGAAAAACCACCATTTTCATCGGTACGAGCCTACATGGCAGTTTGACTGGCACTTGAATAGGCTCTTAAAATCCCTTTTGTGGGACTGCAAATCCAATTGTGATTACCAATGTCAGCGGATCATAACCCGTGAACGCAAGGCTGCAGGGGAAGAGGTGTTGCAATTCCATGGCAAGTGGCCATTTCTAAGGGTGTTGGGCGCACAGGAGTTTGTCTCCACGTTGCTCTCGGTGGCAAATTTCGTTCCGCACTGGATTGGGTTCAGAAAGGTGGGGCGGGTCATGGAGTCGCAGAGATCGTTTCAGAAAACGCTGCAAACAACTACTTCTTGTCTTCGAAACATCCGCTTGGTGGCGTTCATCACCATGTGTGCATGGGTCAGCTCGGCCGTGTTTCATGTGAGGGACTTCATTGTGACCGAAAAACTCGACTACTACTTTGCGGGGATGACGGTGCTTAGTGGGTTTTACAGCATCTCGTACCGGTACTGGAAGTTGTATTTGCCTAGTCGCAAGTGGCGGGCATGGGCATGGGGCTTTGTGTGTGTAGCGGCCTATGCTGCTCATATTTACCGCCTTGAAACGGACTGGCTGTATACTTACAACATGCGGGCCAACATCGTGGTTGGGGTCTTGCAGAACATCATGTGGGGCTTGACGTGCTACTCGCTCTATAGCAAGTACTTAGAGGAGGAGCATAGTGAGAACGCCATCAATTTGGCTCATTTGAACTATATCAGTCCGGGGCGAATCATCCTTGGAAGCTTCTACTCCCGCTCGGCCAAACTCTACTCGCTCTACCCGCTTTTGCTCTGTGGCATAGTGATCATGGGCATGTCGCTCGAGGTTTTTGACTTTCCGCCATTCTTCTTTGACTTGGTGGACGCCCACTCCTTGTGGCATTTGGTGACGATCTTCCCTGCATATCTTGGGTGGTACAATTGGATGGTGTGGGACGTGTGCGAGAACGTGGCCGTCGACCAGGCCAGGGTGGTGGAAAAGAAGGAGCAGTAGAGAGGAAGGAGAGAAAGGGATGAAAAGGGGATAGTGTGGAAATGGGAAAGTGAGTGAAAGTGAACGAACTAAGACTCAGGGACTTAGGGCCTAGGACTGCAGGACTCTAGGACTACTAGGAAGAGCTCGGACTAAAGAAGAATGAAAAGGAGCGACTGGAGTGATGGGGACTGACCAGAGTGGCTAAGATTAATGTCGAAGAATCATGAGAAAAGGAACCTAAAGAAGTTGGAGTTGGGGTTAGCAATGCGAAACAAGGATACTTGAAAATACATGAGCTGAAGACCTGAAGTCCAAGGAATATCTCCTCATTCATGTCCATTGTCCTACTGTCTGGTCTGAAAAATACCTGGGGTTCATCTCACCTGGAGCATGGCTATGATGGTCATGTGTCTAATATGGATCATTCCTCAGCCGCCAAAACATGACCAAACAGTTATTTTCAATTGCCTAAAATCAACCATCAATTGCCATGTGATACAGTTGCTAAATGATACAGATGACTTACGGATCGTGTCTCCAGTGAGAGCAAAGCGAACAGAATGCTCACGAACTCAATCGGAAAATAATCCATACTGTCACCGTTTCAGCACGCGAAGATGGATAACTCATTATGGACATTATGATAACTCAAAACTGGAAAGGTGCAGTCAATGAATGAACAAGCTAGAGGATATCAACCTGTTTTTGGGCTATTCGGAATATCACTGGATCCCTTGATTTATGGCTGAATCAGAAGATGAGTATGATGCTTCATCAAGTGGTGAAATTCCTATGGGTTTATACGAGCAAAAGGAACCATCTGCAATCCTGTTTTCATTACCAAAGCTCCATGTCATCAATCTGGCTTTTCTTCTTAAGCCACGGGATTCAGTACCACGTCCAGAAATTCATCAGAATAGCGCGAGACCGGTATAAGGGTTCTATTAACTTAGCGAACAAGGCCAAAGAATCTGTTCAATCAGATTTTTATTCAGATTCGAAGCTTTTTGTTCAGATTCTTATTCTGGGCCAATTATGAGCCTGGTATCGACCGAGTGAGTGATTATCAGGGTGTTGAGCTATCACGACAAGTTTTCGTTTGCAGTCATAATTAGCACATCCAGTTTGATTGGTCGTAGAGTGAATGATTCTCAGTCATTTCGTTGTCTAGTCGTTTGAGTGACTAACAAACAGATTAAAAAAAATCCACTTTCCTACAGACAGACTAGGCCAACAAGATTAGTGACTGACTGACTGGCTGAATGACTGAATGAGTGACCGAGTGACTGAATAAATGACACTGGCTGGGAATTTGGTAGTCATTCATACAGACAGAAGAATGAATGACTGACCCACAGCGACACAGACACTGAGTGACCGAATTAGTGACGGTCAACAAAGGGAGTGATTGAGCAAGTGACTGAGGAAGTGAGTGACTGAGTGACTGAGTGAGTGACCAGTTGATACTGCCTGAGAGCTCGACAGTCAGAAGTAGCGAGTGACTGACTAATTGACATAGCATGAAACATGACTTTTCGGTTGATGAATCACTGAATGAATGAAATTCGCAAGACAGACAGACAGACAGACACACAAAGTGAGCGAGTGACTGAGAACAAACAGTAAGACAAATGACCAAATGAATGACTCACACAGATTGTCAGTGGGGAAATGGCAAGTTGGTAAGATAATAGAATGACTGATTATGCAGACTGAAGAGACTTGCAGACAATGACACTGCATAACTGGAAGAGTGACTGAATTAGTGACCCACAGAAACTGAGTAAGTGAGTGACTAAGTGACTGAATGATACTGACATTGACACTGAGAAGCTGAGTGATTGAGTGATTGAGTGATTGAGTGACTGACACTGCTTCACAATTGACAGCTAGACAGATAGCAGGTGATTGACTGACCAACAAAGAGCTTGGCAGACAGGCAGACAGTAAGTGAGTCTAAGTAACACTCTAAGTGACACTAAGAAACTCCAACAAACTCCACACTCCACAAAACTCCAAGACGCAGTAAGACATAGTAAGACACTGTGACACTGTGACACTGTGACACTGTACGACACTGTACGACACTGTACGACACTGTAAGACACTGTGACACTGTAACCTGTTGACTATCCCAGACAAAGAATCTATCTCCAGTAATTACTAGTCTCTATCCACAATCTCCACTAATATCGCTTACTTGGAGATCCACGAAGGTTCCCAGAACTGGACCTCACCACCTGGCCCCTGTGTATCCAGCCACAAGAAGCCGTTCATGATCATCTCATCAATCACAGATTTGGCCCGAACTCGGTCCCAGTCGTAATTATCCTTTAAAAGCCGCAAAGTCACATACCCTCCCATGAACTCACACAACTCATACACCTTCTTGTGGTCGCTGGAGATACCCTGCAGACCACACAAGCCCAGGGTCTTAAGCCATTTTTTCTTGTTGATGGTAACAATGTCAAAGCCCGTGCCCATTTCTCCCATGGCGGCCAAGGCCCTATCGAGCTGGTCCTCGGAGATATCCACGGAGATGCTATCGCATTCAATAAGCCTGGAAATGAGCTCTTTATAAGAGATGAACCCACCATTCATATTTCGTGTTTCTCTGCAAATCTCCACCACCCGAATGGCCACTGCTGCGGGAAGCACTTCGGACTTTTTGGTTTTGGATTCGGCCATCATCATGAGTTCTAGTGTATCTACTCCAACCAGCTCGCACATGAGGCTGAACTTGCGGCGGAACTCAGGGTTTTTCTTGATGAGGGGGCCGTTTTCCACGGCGATATTGACCAATGCCGATTGGAACACCGAGAGCTGCACTGAGAGGGTTTCAGAATGGCGATCACTTAGGGCCTTGCCTAATTTCTGGAACGCATTGCGGTCTGCGTGGAGATGGTTCATGTTATGGAGAAGTGACGTGCGCGCGTAGATAAAGAAGTTTTGGGAGAAGGGAGAATTTAGTTAGGAAATATATGAGTTGTGCACGACCATTCTAAAATCAAAAGAATTCAATTTGTTCAGCAATATATATATATATATATATATGGCTTTAAACTGTTTAAATTCCTAAATACAAATACATCATATGAATCATTTCCACTACCCTTGTTTGCATATTAAATGTATGTCCGGAGTTAATCCGATTCCGGCTGTCAGTGCGCATGGTTGCTCCGAAACCAATTTCAGTCCGCGTCCACCGCCTTTTCTGATAGCCACCATCATCTAGCAACCACCAACTACGCCACCCAACCACACCATCACCACAAAAAATACACCACCAAAAAAAAACCAAAAAAAATAAAAGACAAGAAGAACGCAATGTTGCAATTCAACGCTATCAAGTACACCAATAAAGATTCTCCCCTCGAGTGGAAGAAAGATAGTCTTCCCGTAGAAGAACATAATGGCGTCTACACCGTTCCTTCAGAATACGACGTGTTGGTGAAGGTGCACTATGCTGCGCTCAACCCAGTGGATGTGCTCTTGAAGAATACGCAGAATGCGTTTTTTTTCCGGGGCGAAAAGGGCTTCGCGAGCGATTACTCGGGTGAAATCGTGGCTCTTGGTTCGGGTGCCTCTCTGGAAGGCTTTGCTGTCGGGGATAAGATTGCTGGGTTGTACCAGAACATATTTGGGCTTGGGTCTGCTTCGGAGTACATTTTGATCAACACCAAGAAACCGTCTGGAATGAACGCCCGCAAGATTCCTTCGGGGTTGAGCTATGCTGAGGCGGCTTCTTATCCATTGGTGTTTGGTACAGCGCAGACCATGTGGGATTCCGTTCAGAAGGGCAACTCCTACCGCAAGGTGTTGGTGTTGGGAGCAGGCACGGCCGTGGGAAGGTACAATGTGCAGTTGGCCAAGAATACGTATGGGTCGGAGGAAATCGTAGTCACATGCTCCGCCAGGACTAATAATACCATTCGTCTGCTTGGAGCCACGGACGTTATTGACTATACGCAGCACAAGTCGATCTTGGGTCCTGTTTTGGAGTCCGTCAAGAAAACAGGACCTTTTGACGTGGTACTCGACTGTTGTGGAAACTCTGATCTTTTCCCTGAGATCACTCACGTGCTCCAGCCCAGAGCCAAATTCGGTTCGTACGTCACTGTTGTGGGCGACAACAAGCTCAATTTCGCCAGTGGAAGCATGCTCTCCATGATCTTGGACAACGGGTCCGTGGCCTTGAGACAGCTCCGCAACTTCTTGGGCTGGCTCCCCTACTACTATTCTCTCACCTTCATTACGCCTGCAGGTCCTTGGCCAGACAAGTGTGTGAAGAACTTGGAGGAGAAGAAGGTTCGGGTGTTTATCGATAGTGAGTATCCACCTTCTGCAATTCAAGAGGCTGTTACTAAGCTTACTTCCAATAAGGCTGAGGGAAAGGTCTTGATTAAGATTGTTTAGATTGAGAATAGTTGGTTTAGACTGGGCTTGAGATACATGAACACCAGAAGACTGGACTGAACACTAGAAGACTGAACACCAGAAGACTGAACACTACAAGACTGAACACTAGAAGACTAAAAGAATAGTGAATAGTGGAACTTTTGAATAGTGGGGCTAGAATAAGAGAGGGCCAGAGAGTGTGGGAGAGAGCTTCTATTTTGTCCAGTACAATACATTTGACCCTCAATCATGGTGTTATTTTGTTATTTTGTTATTTTGTCCATCTTATACTTATTGGTGAGTTGATCATGGCCGCGTGTTACGTTTTATTACCCAATAGAGGTGCTCAGACTGATTGCCTGTGTTGGTAATGCTATTCCCAGTGGATATAAAAATATCTATTCCTATTACTCCTTACATCAGCATTCTGGTTCTCGATACCTGAAACCTACCAAAGTTATTTTTTTCCTTTATTCACCTTATGAGTATAACAGAGTCATAATGGGTTGATGTTTCAACTAGTTACTTTATACTGAATCTCCATTAGGTATTGCCGTTACCTGTACTTTTTGGATAAAACCTTGGATACTTACTATATGAGATTTGCTACTAATTCCGATACATTATATTCCTTAGACCAGCTTTCAACTGTGTGTATCATGATGATAATCACGAACTCATCGAAAATCTACTCTCCACTCCTTTTCTTCCACAACTGTACACTACACTACACTCCATTCTAATTCATTATAGTATAGAGTCAAGTGAAGAATGCTTTTAGTCAGTAATATTAGATTCAGTCAGTGGTGTAAGTAGTCGCTTTAGTGCCAGTCTACTAATGAGACACTCCACTGGTGAGACACTCCACTGGTGAGACACTCCACTCATGTGACACTATTATAGAAGCAGAATCTGTATACTAGAAGTCATGGAAACAGTACACAGAATCAGGGGAGTTACATTAGATGGTGTAGTTGTCTAATGTAGCATGAACACTTGCCTAGTGTAGCATGAACACTTGTCTATGGTGTAGTATAGGAATCGGGGTAGGTGGTTCTACTTACTATTGTATGAAGGTCTCTCAGTACCTATTCACCTTGAAGAGTCTTTATAGTAGCTTACTTAATCTATACATAAATATACAATAGAATATTATTGTGTACATACATTGGACATCTTGTGGTACACCTTGTATTAAGACCTCTAGGTTGCATTTGCAGAAAGAGTACACGACTCAGGGCAAGATCATACATTTCACTGGTCAGCGGGCAATGGGGCTGAACATAAAGTATATTGGTCCAGCCTTATCAAGACCACTATAGATACATACTAGTACATACTAGTACATACTAAGGATTCAAAAGATACATACTAGTAAAGACTATGAATAATATGGATTGCTATTATTCCACCACTAGATAATATGGTAGCTTCCGTCACTCTCAGGATGTAGTCAATGATACAAGATTGGACCCGGTGTGACAATAGTAAAAGCGGAAAGCAGCCAAGATGGTATCGAGAACCACAGAATTAGTAAAGTCAGTCTAGTATAGTCAGTCTAGTATAGTCATGGTCGTAATATAAATGCATAACTATTTTTGACTTCTAAACCTGATCGTTTTGGTGTAAAACAACCTTTTTTTTAGATCCACCATAGGTAGTGCTCTCCCTATTGAGGTATTTGAACCTACACTGACCAATCCTAACAATGGTCATTCCATATCGCCACTCTTCTACCATCATTGTACAAGGTTCTAGGAGGGAATGATAAACAGGAGGCACCAGTATGGAATGTGGAGTCTTCCTGCAAGCACTTAGCAGCTTCCAGTTGACTTGACGACCCGGCTGCCAAGTACTTAAGTAGCCTGATTCCTTTCTCTGGAGAACCATCGGCGAATGAACTTAGTAAACGGAGTACCTGACGTAACAAGAATGTAACACTAAATTAGTATCTTCTACCATGGGGTCACTATGGAGAATATCTGATCAAGATTACGAATCAGCGTCACTAAGGATAGACTAAAGTGCCATGAAAGTTAATTGAGTATTATAATGTATTGGAAGTGCTATTTGAAGAGCCAAAGAACTAATGAACTAATGAACTAATGAACTAATGAACTAATGAACTAATGAACTAATGAGCTAAAGACATTGAAGCACAACCTTCTCATTACATGCTTCCTGGAGTTGACAGTATGAGTTTCATTAACGACTTATCCAAGACTTGTATTGTGTTTGGATGCAGCGTACAAATGATACATGCTTGCATAGTGTATATGTCTAATTCAAGGAAAAGAAAGTCACAGAGTTAACACTATATATTAAGACAGTGATGATGGGTGCACTCTATACATGGAATGCATGACTGGACAAACCAATCCTCCATACCAAATATCTTTACTATAACACAATATACTACAAGATTACCTTATATGAAAGTACCTATAGAGTACGTAGACGCAGACTATGATCCTACGATACATACTATGGTTCTACAATCTAGACTATACTTCAGAGGTTCACATTAAAAATGGAAGATCCTGAAGAGGCGTTGTTCCTGAGGACGCGTTTGAGCAGAAGTAATTGGTCTGACATGCTACTCAGAAATTACGCTTTGCAAATGGTTCATTCTTCTTGTTGAATATAGATATATGCGATGACAAACAGTGGTCGGGAGATAAAAGTGGTAGGCGAAGGAAATGGCTTACAAATGATGAAGAAAAAAAAAATCAAATATATAAACAATTCGAAAAATAAAACAAAATCGAAACAAGTCAAACTGGTGACTATTACAACAAAGCAGGGAAGCCCAAAACCACATGCACCAAGGGCATTCTTAGAAGCTGCATAGACAAAAGATTCAATAGTAGGCTTTGCAGTGGAGTTGGACCCAGCGTTAGCTGTGCTAGCCTTTGCTCCATTGGCAGAATTTCCATTTCCGGAATTTCCATTTCTAGAGTTTCCATTTCTAGAATTTTCATTTCCAGAGTTTCCACATTTGCCTTCACCTTTAGCATTATTCTCAGCCTTTAGCTCGGAAGATTTTGGTTTTCTTTGGTTTGAGGCTTTTGGTAGACTTGGGTTTGAAACTTGAACTTCACTTGGCTTGGAGTCTTTGTTCTGACCATGCGAATCTTTCTGCCCTACCGAATCTTGCTGGCCTTCCTTTTGGCTTGGACTGTCCTCCACATTGACCTTCTGCTCTGACTTTCTACCAACATTCAACCTTCCCCCCGCTTCGGAATGTTCCTTCCCAGTCTCAACTGTGGTAGTCTCTGGAACAGTTATTCTCTTGAACTGTGTTGGTATTCACACTTTTACCCTTTCTAACCTCAGATTGCTGCTCAGTATCAATTTTGACTTCGGGCTGTTGCTCTGTGTTTCCAGTTTCAGTCACATTCCTTTTATTACCCTCAATAGCTGGATTTGTGGAACCAACCTCTTTGTTCCCAGTTTCAGTCTGTCCCTCATGCTCTTGAGAATCACCTAATTGTTTAGAATCTTCTGGAGACTTTTTTGGAGGTCACTTCATGCTGTTTAGGCTCTTTGATGAACTTCACTTCAGGTTCTTTTTTGGAGGTCACTGCCAAACCTTTAGACTTTTCTTCGGACCCTCCTTTGGGCACCGAATTAGAGTCTGAAACAGAGCCTGAATTAGAGCCTGAAGAAGGGCCTTAATGAACCATAGTTGCATTAGTTTCAGTGATCTCCGCAGAGTTTTTGTTCTAAGTCACTGCGGGTCCATTAGAGCCCTGATTTTGAGATCCATTCCCTGCGGTCCCAATTACTTTGTCGTAAGGCAAGAAGTAGACTGTTTCAGGTTTACACTCGTACCCTCTAACTGATTGGTCTCTGGTCACCAAATATTCATTAGTTTCCCCAATATCATGACACGAGTGAAACTCCCAATTGACCTTGCCATCCCCGTCAACAGTAAACGTAGTTGCAGGTACGTCACCAAAACCAAAAAAAAAGTTAGTTTTATGCACGTATCCAGGGGTATCAGTTTCGTTGGTGGTGGCAATTCCATTAGAAAATTTGAACTTCGGAGGGTTTTTGACGTCTCCATAGTCAAAAATGCTTGAAGTCGTCCAAAAACTTTCGAAGGAAAGTGGAGTAAAGGAGTCACCTTTTTTCACCGCAAAGACCCTTAAAGTTTCTGAATTAGTGCCTGAATCAGTACTTGCAGAAGAGCCTGAATGAACCATAGTTAACTTAGTTTCTGGAATATCCTCTGGATTTTTGTTC
>NLAO01002352.1:0-16754 GCA_002370835.1 Metschnikowia continentalis | reverse complement strand
ATATAAGGTACTCGGATTCCCACTTATTGGGAATCCATCGACGAATAAACATAGTAACTAGAGTAACTGACGTAACCGGAATCTAACATATATGGTTTTTTATGATAGAGACCCAACTGACATCCAATTGATATCCAGCTTTGACCTCTAAGGTCAACTGTCCTCTATCGATGATATCCGTCTCTACAACTCCATGTTCGTACCTATTCGCACAGTCTTTCAAACCAATTGGCGTAATGTTTCACACCAACTTTCATTAGAATTCAATATTCAGAAATCAGAAATCAGAAATCTGGACGATTGCTTCATATGGTACTATATTTGGGACAGAAGTCTTGCAGTATTAATCAAGGATGAAAAACGGATGGAACTGAACTGCTTTCCTTGTTATCCAATATACAACAACTTGTTAGGGGTGTAGGAAACTTTTTGAATTATTGGTTTGAATTGTTTTGTCGCGCTGGTTTGAACCATTCTGTCTTCTTGGTTCGAAACATTTTGCCGCATTGGTTTGAATAGCTTTGAAAAACACTGTAAACATACAAAACATAGAAAACACACAAAACAGAAAACTGGACGTAACCAGAATCTAACACTTTCGATGTTGTTTTAGATAATTTCTTTTTTTTTTCATTTATCGATTAATACATATTAAATCAGCAATGCTATATTAGTATGAAGATGTTATGTTCTTTATAACGTGTCTTAACCTAATCTTGTATTCGTGGATGGTTCCTCAAAGAGAGAAACTGGAGTGGCTTATATAATTTTGAGAGAACTATTGTTCTGGTAGCACCGAAAAACTCTTCACTAGAACAATAGTAAGGATTGTTCCAGAATAGCCGAAAGGACCATCATAGTACTTTATACAACGATGGTCATGACACGGCATTTGCAATGGCCATTGTAACAACCGGACTGAGAGGCGTCATAATACCTTCATAGGCAGGGCCCTGTCTATGGTGGATTTAACACTTTAGGTATATCAAGATGCCTTCAAGAACCAGACCCACCAAAAGATCTCGTATTGATAATTCTTCAATGAGCACTAACAACTCCTCCTCCTCCCCCCCTGAAGTAAACACTTTTTCTTAAGTTCTGAAGTGTTTAAATATCTTGAAGAGACCATGAGATCAATGTCATATAGTATGAATCAACCACTGGATGTTTACCCTTGGTTAATCTCAGGTTCTCCTGGTGCTGCAATTGTCGTTGCGGATCTGGCGTTAACCTAGTATATACTGCCGATTACGGACTATCACTATAAATATTAGTAATGTATAAGATCAATTAGGAGGGAGGAGGGAGGAGGGAGGAGAGAGGAGAGAGGAGAGAGGAGAGAGGAGCCGATGTCGGAGCCGATGTCGGAGCCAATATTAGACTGTATCCTGCATATAACCAGATCTCATACACACCCAAACACCAAAAATGTGCCCCCGAGGATTCTTCCGCACTGGCCCCACCTCGGGCTCGGGGCTCGGGGGCTCGGGGCTCGGACTAAGTCACGCACTGCGTCGTACTGCACCCAGTCACGTCGTCTTGACATATAAAGCGCGCTTCCCCACCATTCGTTTTACAGCCATTATTCACCATTCCCACAGATTAACAGCCACAGATTTACAGCCAATCAAATTCTTAAAAAAATCAGAAAGAATTATTAGGCCAATAAGAAATTAATCATACTTCAAACCGATTGTTACATGGAACATTTGGAGTTACATTGAAGTCAATTCCTTTCATTCTTACAGCCAATCAGTAACATATTCACAGCCGTTACACCCGTTACAGCCAATCACCATTACATCACAATAATCATTTTACAGCCGATTGTTGGTAAATAAGAACTGGAACTATAATTGCTTTGAATTCAATTAGTTGTTACATCATTACAGCCATTCAGATTTCAGTCAGTCAGATTTACAGCCACTCAGATTTCAGTCAGACAGATTCTTAAACAATCAGAAAGAATTATTAGGCCAATCAGATTGTTATACATAAGAATTGAAGTTCCATTAATTACCACTAAAGTCAATTATCCCTTCATTCTTACAGCCATTACAGCATTGTATCTGTTATAGCCGTCTAGAGCCAATCAGAATTCTTGTACTAGATCTGAAACTATACTAATTGCACTAAAGTCAATTAGTTGGTGCAGTCATTACAGTCAGTCAGAGTGACAGCCATCAGAGTGACAGCCAATCAGAGTTACAGTAATTCAGAGTTACAACCAATCAGAGCTACAACCAATCCGGGCTACAACCAATCCGACCATCAATTTGTCGTTCACCCAGTTTTACAGCCATTTACAACTTGACGTCTAACATCTAAAGCGATCAGTTGTTACAGTTCAAATCCTCATCAGCATCTACATTCAATTAAGCTCCAATTAGAATGTCGACGTTTGCCAAATCTGGGTTCAAATCGCTCAACTACAACTCGTTCAGACCCCAGTACCCCCCAGCCTTTTATCAAACGCTTGTGGAGTACACTGGAAAACTGCACGTGCAGAATACCATTGACCTTGGATGTGGCACTGGAGCCGCCACGTTTCCCCTCTTGAACTTCTCCCAAAATGTCAAGGGCTTGGACTTGTCGCCTGAGATGATCAAAACGGCGTCTGAGTTGAAGGCCGACAGGCTCCTGCAGATGGGCATCTCGGACGAGTCTAGAATCGATTTCTTTGTTTCTGCCGTTGAAGATTTTCAGGCGCCTGCGGATAAGTTTGACTTGATGACGGCTGCCGAATGTATTCATTGGTTTAAGGATTACGATCATTTCTTTCGCACTGCACACAAGCAGTTGAAGCCTGGTGCTACCTTGGCCTACTGGTACTATGTGGATCCGTTGGTGGTTGGAATCAGTGGCCCCTGCACACAGGAGCTTACCAAGTCGGAAATCGTTTCAAAGTTCATGCGCTTATACGACACCTTGGTGTACAAGGACCCCTCCTTTTTGGGTCCTCACTGGGAGCAGCCCGGTAGAAGTATCTTGCGGGACTTTTTAAAGGAGGTGGATGCCAAAATCCCCAGCGATCTCTTTGAAGACGTCAAGATTCGCAAATACGACCCTACGGAAAACCCCAACCCAAAGGAGCCCGACCATCTTCAGCTCGCCAAGGAAAATGTTTCGTTGGCCGAGTATACCAAGTACCTCACCACGTTTAGTGCATACCACAATTTCCAGGAGAGCACGGGGAAAGGCCAGCAGTTTGTCGACAAGTTCATTGCGTACTGTGAAAGTGAGCTTGGCTTCGACAAAGACAAAACACTTTTGGATCTCAGGTGGTCTTCTGGTTACACCTTCATGAAGAAGCGCAGTTGATCTGCACTATTACTGATGATCAGAAGCCAGGACCAACAACTAACTTCTATTGCTGAATACTCAATATTACCACTGATTGTTTCTCACTGAGTACTCAATATTTCTATTTCTACAACTTACTGCGGAGTTCAAAGTCAAGGAATATAGTCAACATGGTTTTTATCAGTTGAAAAAGGCTATACATCTTGATATTTAGTAGAATTTGAAAGAAGCCAGTTGACACTTGAACATTATGGATCTACCAATCAAAATGCTTCCTATTGTTCATCCTATAAAGTGTGCCATTCATTCCTGTCAAGAGATCATCCATAGCAATCAGGACAAAAGAGTGGCCGTGTGAAGATTGGAGTTATACTGGTAGCACCTGAATATACACTAGTGGTTACCAAGTACAAGGTGGGTCAACCAGAATCTACGAAAAGCCATTCATTGAGTGTTCAATGGCACCCTGAAATATCCAAAAGGAAGGACATAATGAGTGATCAAGAACTATGGATTTCTTATTCTCATGAAAATTAGAAGGGGGTCATACATATTGCTTCATAACCTAATTCAAGCTATGGGTATATGCAAGATACGTTGAGAGATGTGGTATCTTCAGAATGGACAATGAACTTCGGGGTTCCTCTCAGTACCGGTCAGATTTATGACGGACAAAAAATTATTCCAGCTCTATTACTCAATAGAGGTCTCCATGCACTCCTACAGTTATTCCTACTGCATTCTGATGAAAAAGGCACCTGTCATTTCTACAGTATTCTGGTGAATACAGGCAGCAACTGTACCAGGCAGCAGCTGTTTCAGGCCGTTCTCAGGTCGGAGTGATAACCCTCTCCAAATCACTTCATTGACAAGCTTCCAATACAATTGTCCAAAAACCGAAAAGTGCCTACCACCTTGGAATTGTGGCCTGGTCACTGGAATACTTTGTTATGTCCGACAAAACAAACTCCTATTCATATCCTGCATTGACATTACCACGATTGATTGAATACTGGAACAAGTGGAACAAGTGGAACAAGTGGAACAAGTGGAACAAGTGGAACAAGTGGAACAAGTGGAACAAGTGGAACAAGTGGAACAAGTGGAATAAGCTGAAACGGCAAGAATACACTCCGAGTTAACCCAAACTACAACGTTACATCATTATAGCTGATTTTCAGGGAAGCTCTTGAAGGATATCAAAGACACTGGCTTAATATACCTGCACGTGACCTCCAATTACTAAACCAAGAAAGTGAAATAGAGAAAGCGATAGATAGGGAGTTAAAGAGAAAGTGAAAGAAAATATAGAGGGAATATAGGAAATAGAGATTGAAAGATTGAAAGATTGAAAGAGACTGCATATAGCATATATTGACCCTACGTTTCCTGAACCAAAGATGACATTTTACAATTCCGGACTCTTATCTTATTTTTGTCACTTCTATTAGAATGATATGGCCATATTTTTGTAAGTAAAGAGCGTACTAAAGAGTATGACTGTTCAATCTCTATGGTTATGAGCACCGGGATACCTGTATATTACCTTCTCTAGCCAGCGTTGACCATTATATGTATTCTCCCATGATCCACAATATCCTTTGAGTTTTGTTACTCTTTAATACTAGTTCTGGATTAGACTTTGATCATATCATCAACAAGTATCACTTGGTCTTATATTACAGTACTGCCAACAAAATTATAGCTCATAACTTATCGGCAGACTAAACTTGAAAAATGTATTGAAGGTATCTGGTGGTTCCCAAGGGGTGGTATCATATGCCAGCATCGAAAGTAGAGACGAAAGAGTCAAAAGTTCATGGTAAAGTAGTGGGCGTCGAAAGTAGAGACGAAAGAGTCAAAGGTCCATGGTAAAATAGTGGACGGCGAAAGTGACGTCGAAGTAAACGTCAAGGGTTGGGTCGAAGGTGCGGTAGACGTTTATGCCACGCCGAACAACTGCTTTCCAAAGTCAGGGGTTCCACCAAAAGTGTTGAAAATATCACCGGTGTAGTTTTCTGGCTCCAAATCGGTTCCGTTATAGTAAACCTTTTCCCAGTTCTTCAACACGTCCTTCACAAATGGCATGCCTGCAATAGGCAAATTTTTGAAGGCCAATGACGACCCACCGTCCTGTGGGTCAATGAACCAATTAACGGTATCGTTGGCTTTGGAAGGAGGAGGCCTGGAAAAGTCAGAGATCGATCTCATAATCACCACACGGTTGTAGTTGACAAGCCCGTGAGTGTGCAATCTGGTGAAGGCCTCCAAAGATGCATTGTCCTCCTGTGCCGTGGAGCAGTACGTGGCTGAGCCATTGCTCATCATGTTGGCGTAGTAGCCAAAGTAATCTCCCAATGTCTTTCCAGTGAAGTAACTGTCCGACGTTAAAGTGTCACACTTGACCACGGAGGGTAAGGCTTGTGCTGCCTTTTCCGAGTACAACTTTCTGTTGGCGATATTCTTGTCGTTTCCTTTTTCAAGCTTGGCAGTGCTGGCCAACTTAGCAGCCTTGTCTCTCAACTTCTCGTTAAGCTCAAACACCTCGGTTCCGTAAACATTTCCGGGGTAACTCCATGGATCCTTGCTTCCGTAAGCCCAGTATCCGGAAGTCCAATTGGGGTGGGCGGCATGGAAGTCTTGGTATGCGGTTTCGTACTCCAAGGCAACCTGAACGGCGTACTTTGGCATCGTCACCGAGCCCATGGTGGTGTAGTTAGGCTCACCTCCTGCAATTCCAGAAATCAAAAAGTAGGTGTGGGTAAGATCGAACAACGATGACAATCCTAAAGCGGTAATGGTCGAGGCAGCGTTGATTTCTCCTTCTCCGGTGATCAAGTTACAGACAGAGTAGTCCAGGGTACATTTGATCTCTGGGTACATGGGGGACAACCCAGGAATGGTGATGTTGTGCTTGTAGTCCAAGTAGTCCACCCATGGGGCAGCCTCATACAGGAACATGCTGATGACGAACACCTTGGGCTCGATGGTTGCAGAAAGTTTGCCATACTCCACATCCAATTCATCACCAGCCGAGGCAGGAGCATCTTCAACCGATTTGACTTTTTTCTCCACAGGATGTGCCAACACCGAGGCTACCAACGTAGCAATAGAAACGAGGGACAACTTCATCTTTCAACGTTATACTTGAAATGTGAAGTTATGTAACGAAAGACACTGGAAAGTGGTTCTGTTGAAAGGTGAAGCATACAACAACAGGAATTTCGCTCCTATTTATGTTCCAACTTTTTTTCGGCTTCGTTGCCATCTGAAGATCTGCATTGCATGAAGCTTAGAGCGCTTGCATTTTGCATGCCTGCTTTACTCTGTTGGCGTCGCCATACATTGGTAGGATCCTGCAGAAAATGGGGGTTTTGTCTTATCGGTCCCTCGAGTTCCTCGTAGCCAATACAATGCGACACTACCGAAGAGTGTATACCAGACCAGGGCTCGAGATGCACTGGCTCGAGATGCAACTCCCCACAAGACATTCCTGGCTATTACCACCACAGTTAAACTTTCCCCAATAAGTTACATAATCTTTCAAACCATTCAAAGCTTAATTTTCTGACTTCTAGAATCAACATCCTCCCCCACTTCACAGTAAAACTCGTTGCATCTTTTTTGTTTGGCACGATGAAGGATTGATATGGTGCAGGTCGTGAGACTTGACATGATGCGGGCCGTGAGCATTTAGCCGCTGTTGGCACAATCTCTCGCTTTAAAATTCAGTGCGTATTTGCGACTGATAACTTCCAAATCGGGCACGCGTAAAAACAAACCGGGGACCGCTTTCAGCTATTGTGGGCAATGCTATTCGGAATCTGCCGCAGCCTCCATGCACTCAGTGATATCATGACATTTGATATGCGATAGGAAATTCACTCTGGAATAGACGCGGGGAAATTCACTCGGGAGTTATTTTTTTGTATTTGATTGCTTCTTAAACGGTAATGATGAATCTTGATTTGGAGTTCAAACGGTGGGGGATATAAAAACAGCAACGAAAATCGTTTGAGGCAGAAACGGATATATCTTGTAGAAATGTGGAGGAAAGTATTAATATGGAATTGAACCGAAGGGGCGTATCTGCAACTGGTATTGGATATAAATTTGGATTGCTATTGTTTTAACAGGAGTGGTTTATTCTTGGAAAGGATGATAGTCATGAATGATTGCATTTGGTCAAACCTTGGGAGATGTAACGGTAACTGTTACGAAGGAAAACGTTGAGGTAGGATTTTAACTTTATGGGTAAACTGATTGAAGTGAGTAAAAATTAAGTTTCTGCAACACAGGGTTGAGCTAAGGTTAATTACGAATTAAAATTCGTATTGAGGTATAGTCCAGACTCACATATTTGGGCCAGAAACTTCATCTTAATGTTTTAGAATCCAGAAACTTCAACTTAGTGTAGACTTAGAAATAATTAATGTGCTAATCACTTAAAGTGGATATAATTTGCTCCTGAAAACTGGATTCTGTAACATTGGTTGTAAGTTGATTCTCGTTTTAGGTTAAGGTTGAACATTAAACTGGATCTAAAAAAATCCTCCAACAACTATATGAAGACCAAATTGACTGCTGTTAATTATGACATGTTATGAAGAACAAACTCCGCTGTAATTAAATTATATCTATATGTCCTTCAATGTATGACCAAATTGTAACAAACTCTGCTGTAATTAAATTATGACTAGATGTCAGTCCTTGAATATATGACTTAATTATAACAAACTCCGATGTAATTAAAATAATGGCTATATGGCAGTCCCTAAATGTATGACTAAATTTTTATTAGAACAGGAAACCTCTTTAATGAGATTTGGTGTATTTGCAGCATAATGGAAATATGGGACTACAATTCATGGTGGGAATGATCCGTATTTATATCCTCAAGAATAGGGGATGTACACAAAAAGGATTTAGGTGGCAAAACCCCGCTTCATGCAAGATCATTGCCTCTTCTGTCTTTGTGGCAAAAATTATGTACCTCATGTTTCAAATGTGAAACACCCACTTCCTTTAAAAAAAGGTGCCGCGGCCCCAAAAATCGTGGACCCAAAAATCCAACATCCGTGCACCAGAAAGTACACCCTTGCACCACACAGCACTCATAGCTAAATCCCAAACCGAATCTGATCCTAAATCGACCTGAAACTCATGATCTTCGCTATTCCTAGGGCGCTCAAAAATTTGTTCGTGGGCTCGTTTCTTCTCTGGATCTTGCTTACCACCGTGATACCCCAAACCATCAGCAAGTACTCCGAGTCCCAGCTTATCAACTCCAAATTCGAGTCCCATGTGTACCCATACAACTCCTTGACGATCCCCTCGGAGATCCACATCACCAATTCCGATGTGTACTTTGTGATTGGCCACCCCGACGATGAGGTGATGTTTTTTGCACCCTCCTTGATCGAATTGGGCAAGTCCAAGTACAATAACCGGTTGAAACTCATTTGTTTCACTCACGGCGATGCAGTGGACCCTTCGTTTGGAGCAGTCCGTTCACATGAGCTTAAAACACTGGCCAGAATCTTGCCTGTGGAAGAGGTGATCATTCTCGATGGTTATGAAGATAGCATGGATGTCCAATGGGATCCTCAGCACGTGGCAGCATCGCTCAACCGGGTGATTAAGCCTACAAACGAAAATTACGTGGTGATTACTTTTGACGAAAATGGTGTATCCAATCACCCTAACCATATATCGTTGTACCATGGCTGCAAGCACTTTTTCACGAGCTACAAAAAGAGAGCCTCCAGACACCTCTATGTTTTGAAATCGCTAGGGTTCTTGGAGAAGTACTCGTTTACTTTGTTGACCAATATCGAGCTTCTTATAGGGTACATATCCAAGGCTGTTTTGAAAAATATTTTGAAGGTGGGTGTCAATATCAGTTTCTTTCCCAACCACCTCGAAAAGAACTCCATCAAGTTCTACTCAGATTTGAACATGTTGAGTTTGGCCTACTCTGCAATGGCCTATGGGCACTTTTCACAGATGGTATGGTTCCGATACGGCTGGTTGATCTTGAGCAGGTACTTGACCTATAACCACCTCATCCAAGTCTATTAATAGCAATCTCAGACAATCGACCTACCAGACATTCAACCAGGATTCGGACATTGAGCAGGCCGTTAATTAACATGAAACAGACCGTTGAAAAAAGCTTCCACCGATGCTTTCAATTGAAACCATCTTTATTACGCTTTCAGAAAGGCTGGTATCGAGATACTGAACAAAGCCAAGAATGACACATTGGAACGTTCAACAAGGCTTGAAGCCAGCGAAAGAGACTATTTGCTGGGAACTCATTACTGCATTACATCTACCTAAAGTCCTTTTCGCCAAACACGGCCGTTCTCGGCAAATCAGTCAGATAGCGGCATTGCTAACTCAAAGGCGTGAGCATCCCCATCATCAGCCTTTCGCCAGAGAAGGGAGTCTAATCATCAGAGTAAGGACAGTTTATTTATTTATATTTTGACCAGAGAATGAACTCTATTATTTGAGACGAGACACCAATAGTCTATTAACATTTGGAAGCAGATCCATTCCGCTAAACAACAGAAAGAGGGACCAGTTTATTGGCGTTTGAAAGGAACCAATATTTCCATTCAATTAAGGCCATTCGAGTTTCTATGAATATACCATTTTTTGAACAGGACTGTATATTGAATGAAACAGTCTTAGTCTTCACGATCCATTAATTGAACAGTGTCCAGGGTTAGATACTAGATATTTTATTGAAAAATATCAGGTTGAACACTAGACGTTCTGGAAGCCGAATTGCTTTTGGCACCAGTTTGCGCCGTGCTCAAAGAAGTCCTGCTTCGTAATGGTGATTTCCTTCAATATATCCTCGTTGACCAATTGCTGTCCACCATACCAAGCAGCCGTGTCCAACTCATGAGGTTGTTCCCGGACCTTGACCTCCCAGTTCGTGGGCAATTCCTTATCCAAATCGTGGACTAGCCTCAGCTTGAAATTGGCTAGTTTGGCGGTACCTCCGACCAAGTTGATGTTGGCCAGCAAAAGGGGCCTCAGTACTTCGGGACATGCCATGATGGCCTCGACAATGAGATCAATGATATTTTTGAAGTTTGCATTTTGAATCACCGAGTTCTTGGAGTAGGTGTTGTTGTCCAACATGATTTCCGGGCGAAAAAGCGATTCCGGGATGGAAAAACGCTCGTCGAATAACTGGATGGACTGGGCATCCAGCCCAAGCTTGGCGCTGTCTTTCTTGACATACCCCGTCATGGTAGTTTTAAAATCCGGCAATACAAACTCACACTTGGCCAGGAGCTTGTTCTTGAGGGCGTCTTCGAAATCCGTGGCAATGTACATGGTTTGTTCCTTGACGGTGTTGATGAGAACAGGTTCATCGGATACGTCATAGTGGCGGAACGAGATCAACTCCTTGAGGAGCCCGTTGAAGTGTTTGCCTCCAATAGGTAATTTGCGGATACCTTTCCAATACGGACGTTGGTACAAGACGGGGACTATATGGGTAGCACTGAAGCCACAGTCCACCACCAACGAGAAATCGCTCGGGTTGGGTGTATTAGTCCAGGGAACAAGCGACAGCGGAATACACCGATAGTATTGGCTGAAACCATACTCTTCAAACACAATCAAATCGGTATTCATGGAAAGCTGAGGGAGCTGGAACGGCGACTCGGTGAGGGTCAAGTGCACCTCCAGCGGATCGAATTCCTTTTTGGGCAGGAGCCGGTCCAAAGTATAGTCCCAGATGGGTTTCTGGGTCTCCCACAGAATGAGATGGCCTTGTTCGTGTGGGCGACGGAAGTTGATGCCGGAATAGAGGTTGGTATGCGAGAGGTAGTCGTTGCCGATATAGATGGCGGAGTCTTTTGCTTTTGCAAGAACATTCTGCACTACTAACGGGTTCTCCTGCGAGGCGTAACCAGCCTTGATGGAGTAGGACCCATTGTCTAGAATGACGTGGTGAACCATGAAGATGAGTATACGCAGTGGGTGGAGGTGAACATAAGGCACGTGAGACATACCGCACGTGAGAGACATGAGGCACGTGAGATTTACTTCACGTGAGAAGTATCATGTGATTTGAGTCACGTAAGAGAACCATTTAACCACACTAATTATTTATTCAAACTCAATTTATCGTCAATGACTATATTTTCGGGGCTCCTTTGTCTGGAAAAGTATATAAGCCACTCCGGTTCCTCTCCTGAGGAACCAGCAACGAGTACAAGATTAGGTTAAGACACGTTATAAAGAACATAACAATAACAATTTCTTATAATAATTTCCTACAATAATTTCTACATATAATTTCTTCTTGTTGTATCTAAAATTTCGGTTGGTGATATTCCCTGGATCTCACTGTTTCCTACAATTATAAGGCACAATTAAGGCAAAATAAAATGATAAGTGGTTGTAACAGAAATGCATAGCCTACATATAAAAGAAAGTATCCTACACATAAAGCACTGAAACCTGTATAGAACCCATCATCTCCTACATATAGACCAATTTGAAACAAACGGGTGCAGAACCTAAAAACATCAATGCATAAGTTTGAAAAAGTACTCGTAATCGCAGATTGCAACGCAGTGCGAAGATGTGGATCGCGGGCTCGAAGCGGTCAGCCGCTCGTCTCCAGGGCCTATTTCTGCCCGCGCAGATGCGGAAAAAAATCACCTAACCCCATACTCATTTTCTAAACACCCAAAGCGGCCCCTAAATCTGCCGCTAAAAGTCCCGTTCCCTGCATCCAAGCGTCGAATCGTTTGTTTCTGCCTATATACAGTCCTAGTCTGGTTCTTGTCTCGGGTTTTTCTCGGTCCTTTTGGTTCCTTAGAATCACTTAACTGGGCCCCGGTACCGTCTATCCTTAAAACTCCGAGTCCGACAATCCAGTATAAGAAATAAACTGTCAAATAAAATCGTCAAACACAATTGTCAAATCATTCGAATCTGTCGAATCTGTCCAAATACAAAGTGCCAAATTGTCCAAATTGTCGAATCTGTCCAAATACAAACTGTCAAACTGTCCAAATTGTCTAATCTGTCCAAATACAAAGTGCCCAATTCTCCAAGTCCACTTATACATATAGACTTGATTTGATACATTCCTTACCATCAATAGTCACTATTCAGGATCCATATCCAGGGATTTAGTGACAAGTCAGAGTCTAGACCAATCAAATTATACCAGGTCTAAATCTGCATATTGACTCTTAGAACAAATCCCCGAAATCGTCAGTCTAGACCAAGTCGTCATTGGTCAAATCGAGTCAACAAGTAGTCTCAAGCCACTATATCCAGTGAGACTTATAAGAACTTTAGAATATCCAAAGTGTCTTTTCTTAGAATATCCAAAGGGCCTAATACCTAGTGTTACCGTGCTCATAACCAAAATAACTTCCACGGCTCATAACCACTATCTATCCCTGTGATTTACACTTATATCCAGAGTAATATCCAGATACTTAGTGCTTATAACAAGATACCTAGTGTTATACCAATCCAGTACTCTACTTCGAATACTGAGCAATTTAGAATACCAATATCATCAGTCATAGTCTGTGACTCCAATCTCCCAAATCCAGACCTTAACTATTTCCCCTAAACCAAGCTTAATCCCCTGAACCAGTTAATTATACATCCATAGATCAGTGCCTACCATGACGCTTTTATCTCGAGTTCTACACCAGACCTCGGACAAAAACGGGTCCAAACCACCCCGGTCAAGCTCCAAAACATCATCTCTCAAGCTGGGAGTGCCCAAAATATCACTCAAAATCAACTTGGAATCACCTCCATTGGCCCTCTATGGTCATGCACACGAGTCTTCTGGCTCAATCATCTCCGGAGTTTTGACTCTTGATGTGGAACATAAACTCTCCCCGCAAATGTCCCATTCCAACCCTCTAATTCCTTATAGTTCCATGAGCAGTATCAATGGGTCTGGCTCCGACTCCAACTCCTTGCGCCAGGTACAGTCTGCATCGGCTGAAAGTTTTCATAGTGAAGATACGCTAATAGACTCGGTGGTGTTGACGTTGGTACAGACAGTCCACTATACTAAGCCGTTTATGGTGTCTTCCAACCCCATTCATGCATGTTCAGATTGCACGACTCGAAAAACAACCTTGGCCCAGTGGGACGTATTGACTCTGCCCCATGGGTTCACCCCCGGACTGCATGCTTTTCCGTTTTCCCATTTGTTACCTGGATCTCTTGCGGCTCTGGCCAAATTGGGCGGGGTACAGTCATACTCGTTCATCAAGTACGATTTGGTGGCTGTGGCAAAGGCCAATGGTAAGAAAACTAAGGTGGTGCTTCCTTTGAACATCCTGAGGTCGATTTTAAGGGGTCCTGACCGCAACTCTCTCCGAGTATTTCCTCCTACTGAGGTCACGGCCAGTGCCGTACTCCCGGGCGTCATGTACCCGAAATCCAACTTCCCCATTGAACTACGAATGGACCATGTGGTCAACTCCAAGCAGGACCGTCGCTGGCGTATGCGCAAACTACTGTGGAAGCTCGAGGAACATACCCAGGTGGCTCCATATGCATGCCCTAAACATGCAGACAAGTTGAAAGCAATCAAGGAGGCACAGAAGAAGAGCCAGCTCTATAAATCATTAAAAACAGGCGCATCCCCAGCCCAGAAATCTTCAGGGAACTCCTCTAATGATGGGCCCAGTCGCAGCAACGGCATGCACTACTCCACCATCCAAACGTCTATGTTTGTCAGCAGACCTCCATCGTCTCAACAAACACCCATAGCCAATATTGCGAGTCCAGGCCCAGCCGTTGAGGCAGAGCATGCGGGAAACCAGGATATCGTGCAGGAGCAGGAGGAAATCCCATCCAATCGGGCCATGGACGAGGTGGTGCATTTCGAAGAGGATTTCGGATCAGTGCCTGTGCCTGAACCCGTTTCTTCACCGGAACAACATGTTGTTTCGGCCAATGAGAACGTTCCTGAGGAAGAATCCGTGGAGCTTTATGTGGATGAACTCCGCGTGGTTGCACATGGCGACATCAAGTCGGGGTGGAAGTCGGATTTTCTGGGCCAGGGAAGCATTGAGCTTGTAGCCGAGATTTCTGCACTCAATTGTTCTAGTGGGATCAAGAAAAATGCCACCAAGGCCTCATCCAACGATGCACTTCCTGATGAAATGCAACAGGGTCTCCGCAACGACGCTAACATCTCGTGTGACATTGTGGACCCCACGTTGGGCATCTACGTGAGTCACGTGCTTGTTATTGAAGTGATTGTGGCAGAGGAAATCGTCCAGACCCCCAAAATGTATGCCGATGGCCTTACGCCCATCAGATCCGCCAATTCCCTGCACAGTGGCATGGGCAACCAGGTGGGTGTGCCAACGGGTGCAGCCAGAGTGTTGAGGATGCAATTCAAGGTGATTGTCACCGAGAGATCCGGATTGGGGATCGCCTGGGACGATGAAGTGCCTCCTACGTATGATGACGTCAGTGCCCTCTCTCCTCCCACATACCAAACTTCAAGCACGCCTCTGGCAGCGCCTACACAGCAGTCTACACCAGCGGTGATTTTCGGTTTGGGCGATACTCCAGTGGTGGGGTCATTTGTGCCGAACAGACCAGTCAATAGCATTGATCAGGTGACCGATTTGGACGATCGTGTACAAGAGTTCCGGCTATAGACAATGAGTGGAAGATTTTTCTAGTCTGGCTCATCTATCTAGGCAAACTGATCAAATTGCCTAGTCTGCCTAGTCTGCCTAGTTGATTGGCTACTCGCAGGAAAGACCGGCTAGCCAGGTTCTTGTGTGGCCACAGAAAAAGGTCTAGACCGAAGTGTCTAGACTTTGCACAGTCGTCATTTCCTCTTTGAGAAAGCTCTCATATGAATCCCACTTTTCTATGGACTTGACCAAAGTCCAGTCACAGAAGTTCCAAACAGAACTTTAGCTGAGAATATTACAATTGGAGAATGCGGTGGTGATAGAATACTTAATCAGATCGGAAGCAGGTCAGAAACAGGTCAGAAAAAGGTCAGAAAAAGGTCAGAAAAAGATCAGAAAAAGATCAGAAAAAGATCAAAAAAGATCAGAAACAGGTCAGAAAAAGATCAGAAACAGGTCAGAAAAAGGTCAGAAAAAGATCAGAAAAAGATCAGAAAAGATCAGAAACAGAAACAGATTGACAGATGTTTCAATAGAAAAGCTATTTTAATATAAAAGGATCTGAAAGAATCCACTGGTTTCAACTGCTTGCCTGCAATGAATTATTCGGGTACATTCATACACATTACTTTCCTTGCTATCAAGTATGCCGACCATATTAAAGATTTAATTACACTAGCTAATACTGATACTTTGTACTGCTTGATGTCCACGCAAGAGCTCTATACTACTACTACACTACTATTACCACTACTACTACTATTACCACTACTACTACTATTACCACTACTATTACTACTCTACTAGTCTACTACTACTACTACTACTACTACTACTACTACTACTACTACTACTACTACTACTACTACTACTACTACTANCTACTACTACTACTACTACTACTACTACTACTACTACTACTACTACTACTACTACTACTACTACTACTACTACTACTACTGACTACTGACTACTACTACTACTACTACTACTACCACTACTACTACTATTACCACTACTATTACTACTCTACTAGTCTACTACTACTACTACTACTACTACTACTACTACTAGTCTACTACTAGTCTACTACTGACTACTACTACTACTGACTACTGCCTACTGACTACTGACTACTGACTACTACTACTACTGACTACTGACTACTGACTACTGACTACTGACTACTGACTACTGAATACTGACTACTGACTACTACTGACTAGGCCTATTCCATTTGACGGAGGGAAGCAAATCAGAAACACAAGAATGCCATTTTCGGTATTCACACGGGAGCAAATTCAATTGGGAAGACTTCTTCATACCTCATAGTATCTTCTCCCATTACATGGATAAGTATGGAGAGCAGAGAGATCATAAGGAATACTCCCGAAATGAGGAAAAAGAGAAGGCGCCGACCAGGAAAAGAGACAGTCATGGAAGAAACGTAGTGGCTGGTCTTGTGGTCTCAATAATAATCAGCCAACGTGTGCATAATTATGACAAAAGTTCCAAGGTTGTACATAGTAGCGGAAGGAAAAGACATTCAAGGATTATCTATGCCCAGCAATGGGAATACGGTTCCAGTTTTTTCTCCTCGGCCATCCCCCGGAACAAATAGCGGATCGCTCGAAAAGTGGACAGAAATACAAGCCACCGTTCGTGTGGTCTTCTCCAGGAAGTTGCAAATCTACTATTACTATTACTATTACTATTACTATTACTATTACTATTACTATTACTATTACTATTACTATTACTATTACTATTACTATTACT
>NLAO01002348.1:0-19260 GCA_002370835.1 Metschnikowia continentalis | reverse complement strand
ATCGTAGAGTATCGTAGAGTATCGTAGAGTATCGTAGAGTATCGTAGAGTATCGTAGAGTATCGTAGAGTATCGTAGAGTATCGTAGATTACTACTGCCCTGTATCTCTAATACTATAAGACAAATCTCGACCTGTCATACATATCTGACCATCTCTGACTATCTCTGACTATTTCTCCTGTTCCCATGACCTATATATCTGTATATGGAATTTATAGCTAAATAATATTTCTATCTACATTTCCTATCTACATTCACTTCTCGCTTCACTGTTCACTTTTCACTGCTTCAATAGATAAAGGGTGCAAAACAGGAAAGCGAGTTGGAGTTTAAACCAACCCATTGTTTACCAAAGGTACTGGTGGGCTATTGGTAGATACTCTTAGCACTAAAAAAATCTAAAATCGGCTAATAATGTATTACTGAGTATACTCGTTCTTAGAGTTGGACTATACACCTACTATTACAGTACTTGGAGCATAACTACAGAAAATGTTTGATTGAGGTGTAAGGCTGTTTGTGGGTACTTCACTATAAATGCTCTCCTCTTTCCAATCCAACACCCATCAGAATATACATACTTCTACGTTTAAAGATAGTTTTAAAGCTACATTTGAAGCTAAAACAGTACCTATATATTAAAAAAAGTATCTGAAACTAAAAATAATGGGTACCTCATTATGTAATCGTATGAAGTAGTGGAAGTAAGTAGTGGAAGCAAGTAGTGAACAGTAAGAAGTACTGGTATTGTATTATCTGGCTTTATATATGAAAGAGTAGGGGTATTGATGATTGCTAAGGGCCTAGAATTTATGAAATATTGTGGTGCAGTATTACTTTTGCTGAGTTATTACTATTGATATTTGAGTTGTTACTCTGAGAAGCGTAAAGTAGAGTAGACTGAATTGAGTACTACATAGAATTGAGGACTAGACTGTAAGACTAGACTGTAAGACTAGACTGTAAGACTAGACTGTAAGACTAGACTGTAAGACTAGACTGTAAGACTAGACTGTAAACCATTAGTAGAGTAATACTTTACTAGATAGTATTTCAAGACCACACATTATTCTAGACCAGATATCTAAACTACTTAGCAGATACTAGATACTAGATTAGATACTAGACTAGATACCATACTAGATAGTATATAGTAGATTATATAGTATACTAGAGTAGACTAATAGTAGATGGTAGATACTTAAGGTTACATCTATGTCCTGGGTGGTGTCAGATCCACCATAAGTAGTGATCTACCGATGAAGGTATTATCAAGTCTCTCTGCCCGATCCTAACAAGGGCTATTGCAAAAACCATAGCACGGCCATCGGCCATCGCAAACGATGAGCTGTCTTCAAAAGATGCCAGAACAATCCCTACCATTGTTCTGGTGAAGAGTTTTTCAATGACACGTTTTTCTTCAATTGTTATATAAATCGCACTGGTTCCTCTTTCTGAGGGGCCATCAATAAACAAAATAGATAACTTAGTACATAACGTTCAACAAGAATCTAACAGGTGCTGTATTACAGACTATATAATAAACTAGATTCCATACTATATGCTACATAGTCCTGTAACATCAGGGACTGGAATCATACTATTCTAGAGCAGCCCCTACATCTATAGACTAGGTATTAGACTATAGTCTATACTAGGTGTATTAATCTACTCTCTAGTATACTAGACACTCTACTAGACACTCTACTACACAATATACTAGACACTCTACTACACAATATACTAGACACTCTACTACACAATATACTAGACACTCTACTAGACACTCTACTAGACACTCTACTACCCAATATACTAGCCACTCTACTAGACACTCTACTACCCAATATACTAGCCACTCTACTACACAATATCCTAGACACTCTACTACACAATATACTAGACACTCTACTACACAATATACTAGACACTCTACTACACAATATACTAGACACTCTACTATATACTCAGCCAGATACTTGCCTATGTATCATGCTAGAAAGAAATAGTAGATAGTACAGGAGAATACTACACACCAGTCACATCTAGCACTAAGCTAGCTCTGGAATAAATATTACCCAAATAGTACACACACTAGTAGAGTTACTATGTAGTCCTTCTTTAAACATAGTCCTAATTCACTAGATATATCTCCAACCAGATAGACCTCCTTCTAGATGTAACTCCATTGAACGTAGGAGACTAGAGTTCTATAAGAGCTAGACTGATAATTAAGAATAGGCATAATCAATACTAGACATCTCTCTATAAGTAGACTGATTCTTATAGAAATTTGTACCTGCTCTATATGAATCACACATCATAGTATGGATCAATGTGTAGTCGTAGTGGAAAGCTCTTGATTCAGTGACTACTTCTGCTCAGGTCCATATGCCACGTTGATGCTGCTGATCATATTCTAGCTGGGCTAAAACTGAATATCGTTTGGAGAAAGTGTCTAGTATACTTAGTACACTATTTGTATGTCATGCTATTGATTATAGCTATACTGGTGATGAGAGTCGACCATGGCACTCATGCTATAGTATAGTAGACTGTGGCTCTTCAACACTCACTATTGACTGGACAAAAGACCCGATTTGATATCAGATCACGACTGCACCCCAGGGCTCCAGGCCTCAGTCCAACCAGTAAGCTCTGGTTCTCATCCAACTTCCCAGTGACCTTTGATAGCTGTAGCTCCAACTTCCCAGTGACCTTAGTAGCTGTAGCTCAGTTTCCCCAGTGACTTTAGTAGCTGTAGCTCCAGTCTTCTACTCGTCGTCGCTGGCGTCGCTGGCGGAATCCGAACCCGAACCCTCGTCCGCACCCTCGTCCACAACCTCCACGTTGGAAGCATATTCTGCGCTCTGCAACAACTCCAAAAGCTTCGCATTGTCCTTCACATAATTAACGGGTTTCAAGCCATGCTTATCGGAGACCTTGGCGTCTGCTCCTGCATCGATCAAGTTATCAATGATGAAGTACCCATGCTCGGGCTCGTCTGCAGCGTATTTGACTGCCAAATGCAACGGCGTATCGCCGTCTCTATTCTTGGAGTCGATTTCCACCCCCTCGATATCCAACACTATATCTATGAATTCCCAGTTGCCTAATTGGGTAGCAAGATGCAAGGGCGAGTTTCCCGAAATAACCTCTTTGGTAGAATTGATCAACTGTGCCACTTTAGCGTCGTCGTTGCCGAGCTCCGTGGCGATCTGGGCCAAAAGCTCGGTGTTATTTCTACGTGCACTTTCCAAGATTTGCTCGGAATACGACGCTCCTTCCATGGCCGGTTGTGAGATGCTGAAATAGGTGCTGATGGTGAAACGAGTAGTAGGATGCAGGAAGTGGTGCTATGAAGTGTAATGCAATGTTGAATCTGCAAGTTGTGTGCTCTTGGCGTGGCAGAAACGGGCCTGGTGTAGACGGGTGGCTCAGACCCACTAGTGAGTCTCTTGGAGCCGGGTACGCGTATGGTGCACGGGTTTAAGTATACCCTCCAACATCTACTTAAACCATAAAATCTCCACTGTCTATTTATAAAAAAAGCTGGTTCTTTAAAATACCTCTTTATTTTGTCCTTTCTGATACCCCACCTTTTTTTTATATTGTTTTTAGGCTCACAGCCGAAATCAACCGGGTCCTGAGCCTGAGAAGCTCTGGGGTCTCGGAACTCACGGCTGCAACACATCAGTACACCACCCCAGGCATTCACCCAGATATCATGATCCAACTATTTTGGAATGGTTCATAATTATGTGCACTCTGAAACAATCTCAATAGTCCTGAAACAATCTTAATAATCCTGAAACATACCTGAATAATCCTGAAACACATCTGAAACAAATATGAAACGAGGTTGAAACATATACCAGTATATAGTTTACCCCACAACGTCTCACCTTCTCCACACATCTAGAACCAAATCGTAGAACCAATCATAATTATAAGAAATATAAATAAGTAGAGAAGCAAACGTTTGTATATTCGTATATTCATAAATTCATTACAGGGTCTAAATTTGAATGTGTATGGACTTGGATATGGGCATTACTGGATCACTGGTCGGTCATGTCTTGGTGACCCGTACATCCCTCGCAGCACCCCAGGCCGATCATTCACCGACGTTCCTCCTGCTACCACCTACAACCTCCCCACCAAAAGCCAATACTACATCATGGTGAAAGCTATTATTGCCCCTTCCATCCTCGCATCTGATTTTGCCAACTTGGGCTGTCAATGCCACAAGATGTACGATCTGGGTGCCGACTGGCTCCATGTGGACGTCATGGATGGCAACTTCGTGCCCAACATCTCGTTGGGACCTCCTATCATCTCCAGTTTAAGAAAGGAGATTCCACGGGCAGAAAACAACCACAAGACGTTTTTCGACTGCCATATGATGGTGGCCGAGCCGGAGAAGTGGGTGGCGGAGATTGCCAAGGCTGGTGGAGACCAGTATACGTTCCACTACGAATCGACCAAGGATCCTGTGGCATTGATCAAGCTCATTAAGGAGAATGGCTTGAAGGCTGCATGTGCCATTAAACCAGGCACTGCTATTGATGTGTTGTACGAGTTGGGAGACTCGTTGGATATGGCATTGATCATGACCGTGGAGCCTGGCTTTGGTGGCCAGAAGTTCATGCCCGATATGATGCCCAAGGTGGAAGCCTTGAGAAAAAAGTTTCCCCAGTTGAACATCCAGGTTGATGGTGGTTTGGCCAGAGATACTCTTCCTGCTGCTGCTGATGCTGGTGCTAACGTCATTGTTGCAGGCACCTCATGTTTCACTGCCTCCGATCCTGTGGAGTTCATTGGCTGGATGAGGGAAACCGTGAACGCTAGCTTGAAGAAACATGGAGTGTACGAGTGATCAGATCCAGTGATCGGATTGAGTGATAGAATCGAGTGATACTTATCTTATTGATCAATTTCTTAATGATCACCTTTCAATCTTGTGAATATTGGGACTATAGTGATGTCATAAGATCTGCTTATCATTACTCTCAATCTGATTATCTTGATACGTTTAGTTATTGGGGGTTTGATGAACATGGAGAGGGATTTACTCGAATAGGCTTCAGACCCAATGCAGGTCCGTACTTGGCCAATGACCCATCTAGAAATGATTCAAGTATACGCCGCAAGTAGTCATAAACAACAGGAGGTATAGTTGGTGGTGTGATTAAATGTGGGGTTTACTTCTATACTAGTCGTGCAACACTCACAAAGTGTCTTATGCACTCTAGCAAAATATATAGCATTATATTAATGCTCCAATCCCTACACCAATACCTAAAAGCTCGAATTGATCGGAGAATTTACTGCCAAGGATTAATTCAAGAACAAAAACTAAGTGTGAGATTATTAGTAGTAGTATTTTAATGGGGTACAAGTAGCAGTACAAGTAGCAGTACAAGTAGTAGTATATTTATAGGTAGTAGTCAGTCTATCCATTATATAAAGTCTGGTAATCTACAACTATACCATATTTTACATCATACTTCCACTAATGAGTAGTGTGCTTTATATACACCAGTATAAAGCTTTACTTATCTCACGTCTTAGTATCAGTTGGCCGGTCTCACTTCGTAACTTAATCTTCAATGTGGAATAAAGTGTAGAACATTAGCATTGATAGTAGTCTGCTAAGTACATTGGTATAGTATAGTATAGCAGGACGGTATGGTAGTGAAGTAGTAGTAGAACAGCATAGTAGTAGAACAGCATAGTAGTAGAACAGCATAGTAGTAGAACAGCATAGTAATACAGTATACTAGTGAGTGTCTACCATAAGTAACGAATACACACCACTGTACCAGCCAGTTCAGTTTATTCCATAGGTTTGATCATTATTGTCATATCAATAAGTGTTGCCGTTTCTGAATATAATACTAACTGTAAGTGTTTAATATTGAGTCTCACCATACTGAAATTGGCTCATAACCATAGGTATTGGATCATAGAGATAAGTAAATTATTAATGTTCAAAACCCATACCAATTATTGATTACTCTATTCCAAATTGCCTGCTGGGTATGAAAAGCCTTTTAAAAGTTTAAATAAGAAAAATATCAATCTCCCAAATATTGGATACATGTCTTAATAAAAATATACACTTCCAATAAGAGAAATAGTTTCATAGATATAGATAAAATAACTAAGTACGTAGAAAAAACTAACGAGTATAGATATGATATAATTAAGCAAACTGCAACTAAACCAGACTGAGTAGTTAGAAATAATATACTATGCAAATGTTATACTCCGGTTTACGTCAGGTACTCTGAATACTATGTTCATTCGCCGATGATTCCTCCTAGACAGGAATCTGAGGTACTTGAATACTTTTAGAGGAGAGGGCGTGCGATTTAACACTAGAACAATAGCTATTAACGCCGTCCCAACAGACACTCCCCTGAATAATGTCACTCAAGTTCGTGATTCGTTGTTGTTTTCTTCCATTGTGATTGACCGAATATGGTGGTTGCTGTCAAACCCTAGGGAAGGTAGGTGTCTTTGAAAAGCATTGGACTGTAGGGGTTTGGTAAGAGCGTCGGCAATATTATCTTCCGTAGGGATGTATTCGACGGTGGCCTCACCCCTTTTCACCCTGTCCTGAACATGTTATTTCCTTAATGTCCACATGCTTGTTTTTGCTTTGGGTACTACCCATTCCATTGATCGTCAATACAACTCCATTGTTGTCTTCCAAGATCTTAGGTATCTCTACCGTCGTTATCCTGAATTCCTCGAATAGGTTGACTGTCCATATGATCTCTTTCACTGTCGCACTTAATGCCATATATTCCGCTTCGAATGTACTTGTCGTCACCAAGCTCTGTTTCTTTGATTTCCAAAATATGGGGGGTTCCACTAGCGTAGACTATGAATCCTGTTCGAGACTTCCGGCCTTCTTCACTTGAAAATGACGCATCACTAAATGCATACAATTTCACCTTATTGTCCGGATAATTCTTCACCGTAAAGCTAATGAACCAGTCTTGTGTGTCTCTCAAATAAGCCAATATTTTCTTTAGTTGCATGAGATCTGTTTCAGTTGCTTCCTTGGTGTAGCATCCGTATTTGCTCACACTGTGTGCTATGTCGGGACGACTGATATTCGCTAATCAGTTGTAAGATCCGAGTAGCTCTTGATAGACCTTCAATAATTTTCCGTCCAATGGTTTGTTTTCCTTGTCATGTTCGTAGACGTTCATTGGAACGCTCTGACTCTTATTTGGCACGTGTTCTTGGAATTTGGTCAGTACATCCTGGATGAATGGTTTCTGGTGTATCCTATATCCCTCATCCACGCTTTCTATCAGGAGTCCACAGAATTCTCTAACGCCCTTTAGGATGTTGGGCCGCAGCGTCTTGAAGTGACCATTGTTAGGATTAGACAGTGTAGGCTCAAAATACCTCAATAGGTAGGGTACTACCTATGGTGGATCTAACAGCAAAGATGTATTAGAGTTTGATGATGATAAGAAAAAGTCGTCATTAAAAAGCGATTACATAATTGATAATTTGTACTCTTCTAGGGCTGAGGCTGGTAGAGGTAAGCCAAAAAGCAATAAAATTGTAACTACTGACTTAAGTCAATTCAATCTATACAGGACAGCTGTAAGGGGATCAAAAAATTTGGCTACTCTAAGCTTTATAGGTTTATCGGACTTCTGGAACTTTTGTTCTGCTTAGAAATATTATATGATCATTGATGTAAATAAATTTTAATCTAGTTGGAGTCCACTTACAGCTTTGTATTGGGGGCCTACTTTACGTTGTATTGAGGATCTGATTTATTTTTTATTAGGGGCCTGATTTATGTTATATTAGGGACCTGATTATGTTATATTTAAGAAGGAACCTTAAAGGATTACTAGTGTAAAATTTCTATTAACACATTAGGAAAGCAATTGATATGGTTTTAAATAAGCTGTCGGTACATGAAACGGCCATTTATGGAGTGAAATAAAGTGTATCACAAAAAAAAAAAAAGTATGAACAGTAAGATTTCCAACCCACACCCTATATAGTCACAACCCATACCAATTATTGGGTACTCTATTCCAAGACAATTCAATCAGAACTAGAGTTGTCTAACTGCACCATTCAACAAGTACCATTACCAAGTACCACTTCAACAAGTACTATACTATCAATTAGTAGTTCCATCCATACTACAGTAATAATGTACAATTACTATTTTGGGTTGAGTACAGAGAAAAGAAAGTAGAGATTTACTGGGAACAGCTCGAGCCTTGTCTTTGAAGACATAGTCTTTATTCACGAAATAATCTCGAATCTTCTTTGAAAGACCACCTGCATAAGTGGGGTCTAAGATTCAATACCTCCCAAAATCGTTTATTTCCACCTTTGAATCTTAAACAGATGGTTCCTTTTACCAAAGGTCAAAGTGTCATTGACTAGGCCAAAGAATTGACTAGGCCAAAAAATTGACTAGGCCAAAGAATTGACTAGGCCAAAGAATTGACTAGGCCAAAGAATTGATTAGGCCAAAGAATTGCTTGTTGTAGAGGTTTGCATTGATAATAAGGCCGTTATAAAAAGTATGCTGGGGTGGAGCAGGCATATTAATGTTACCAAGAACAAGAAACTGAAAGCCAGGAAAACTCAGCATAGTTACTAATTCCATGATACTATTGGATTGCATAGAAGTTGTCATAGGTAGCAGATGTAGCAGATGCAGTAGCAGTAGCGACCCTAAAGGTCAGGGTCAAGTAAAATCTTTCATAATTAGATATTGATTTTGAGATTGAGATTGAGATTGATATCTAGAGAGAATTACATATTTATAAAGGAATTACGGAATGTACAGAAATTGGTGGGCTTAAGAGCATAAGTCAAAATTCCTGACAGTATAGCCATTACCAAATGTATACTGTCCTTACATAGTATAATCCTCAACCTTAACCCTCAAGACATCGATACTTGAACAACGGTTTTAACGAGTATTAGTGTGACTAGTTAAGCACTGGTTAATGGTACGATTATATATTTAATCAATACTGGTTTGAGCTAGTACTTACCCTTTAAGGCTGGGTAATTCTTCAATTGATCATGGTGACCCCACTGATATGAAGCATTCTCCCACGATCTATAGTATCGTATTATTCTATACATAAAGAGTACCAATTAGTTCTATTATCAAAAACCATTTCCAAATGGTGACTCCTACCAAAAAAATATTTCGTATTACGACTCCTGCCAAGGTTTAGGACTGAACTAGATATAGAATAGATATAGAATAGATATAGAATAGATATAGAACTAGATATAGAACTATATATAGAATAGACAGAATATACATAGGATAGACAGAATATACATAGGATAGACATAGAATAGACATAAGACACAGTATAAGGATATCATACACTGCAAGTACAGTTTATATAATAGGTGTATGGTGTATGGTATAGTATACGACTATGGTCATGGTGTTGGACTATAATATCTTATGGTATGGAATAGTAGAGCAGATGGTTATGACATACTATATGGTATAGAATATTGTATACCATATGTATATGTATATAGTCTATAGATTATCATACATGTTAAGTACTACCCCATTTCAGCGAGTTGTATATTATAGTGAGTAGCGTAGTAAGAATGATAGTCTTTCTGACACGTCATATCATGATGAATTCATTTTAGAAGTCAGTCATTTCCTCTACACATGATAAACTCCAGTACATCTGTATACTCTGGTGTTGTAGCACTGTATACTGTAGAGTGCAGTACATAGTAGTGTGGTCTATAGTAGAAATCTTAGTGTGTATTATATTAGAGCAGAGTACTCTTGAAGTGTACTAAAAGAGTGTACTAAAAGAGTGTACTATAAGAGTGTACTATATAATAGTGTGATGTAGTGGTGTAGTAGTGTAGTGTAGTGGTATACTATAGTAGTGTAGCATACTAGTATAACAAAATTCGTTACTGATTCATCAATCTACTCTGTCGACTCAATATATCTAATTAGTACCTATCCCAATTCTAAAATGCCTGTATACCGATGGTGGTGCCTTCGCCAGAGGCGTCCAAGTTCATGCTGGAGGCCACGGAGTCGGCCACGGCCGTCCAGAGTGCCTTCTTAACCTTCTCCAAGTGGGACTCGGGTTTCTGCTTCTTTTCCCTCTTGATCTGGGGCAAGTCCACGTCCATGACTCCCTCTTGCTGAACTGCAAGGTCATGAGCCAACTGCTGGTTTCTCTTGGCCACAAAACGGGCATTTCTCTCGAGCTTCTGTGCCTTTTTCTTGGAGAGAGTCTTTGTGATCACGCCTTTTCCTTGCGAGATGATATCTTTGTAGTAAGCAGCCGATTTGGGGTCATCTGCCTTGGTCACAATGGTGGGGGTGAAGGGTTTGGTGGACTTGGCACGAGCAGCTCTCTTTCTAGAGAGCCTCTTTTCGTGACTGCGCAGGGAAATGGCATTCGAGGGCTTGTTGACACTGAATGTGCTGGGCATGGTGGACAATATTAGATATGGGATGGGGCGTGGGATGAGATGATAAAAAAAGAATGCGCAGACTGCATGTGGCATACTCGCACTCTTTAAAAAAATCTCCCGGGGGTGAGTCGAACACCCGATCTCAAGATAACAATTCAATTACAGTCTCGCGCCTTAGCCAGCTTGGCCACCGAGAGGATTATGGAATTTATTTCATTCGTGGTTTTTACATTGTCTCATATATTTAAGGTTTAACTTCTTCCAAATTTATTGTTTACGACGTGATTTTCAAAAGAAATTTTCATATTTTTTTTTACGACTGATGCTCTCAATCTTGGAAAAACTTCGGAGACCCTTGATGCGCTCTTTAGGGCTTTCAAGTCAGCTTGTCCATCAGAAGTACGTGTACATGAGACTAGAAGGTAGAGGCTTAAAGTCCAATAACAGCATTTTTGAGACAAAGTGATTTGACTAAGTAATTCTTTACATAGCCTGAATTTTACCGTATTTCCAACACACACTGTAGATATCCGGATACAGTGATTGGAAGTCCCGTAACAGTTACACGAACCCTCACATTGTTGTATATCTCTAAGCCCCCAGCGGATCAACCAGGATTCTTGGCCAATTGTTTAAGCCTTGGGCAATGCATTCACGAGAACACCCAACAATGCAAGGCGATCTTGGAAAAAGCTTGTCCTTGATGCAAGTGTACCAAAACAAGGTATGTGGCGTAATGCACATTGTGCCAGAAACTTACAAATATAGATGGACCACGAGACCAAACAGTAAGAAATAATGTGCGCACCTAGTGTGTCCATGCAGGGCATTGTTTGCAGCATTTTCTCACACCTATTATGTTCTATTATGTTTCCGCTCTCGCACATACCCTTTTGGGTAAGTCTCAGTAACGTCCTATTATTCAGCCATAGCCCAATCCCATGGACTTCCACATTCCCATACATCCATCGATATCAGTACATCCATAATAATCATCCACAATCATTATTCCCATATCATCAATTCAAATTCCTGTTGTAGTCTTTGTTTGGGTTTTGTAGGGTTCTGTAGGGCAGTCTCGCGACATAAACGTCGTCATGGAGATGTACTGATTGGCCAAGAATTGAGCCCCTGATCTTTTGGCTTGGAAATGGCCTTATCCAAGTCGTATAATCCACCGCAAGACAAAGAAAAAAAATTTGTGCAGGTTCAGATTTACGTTTTTCCTCCTCCTATGATTTGTTGCTCACTCACCAAGGCTCTGCCATTGTCTTGGAGACGCAAGCTAGTCATGTCTATAAAGCCAGCAATTCCGGGAGGAAAAACTTAATCCGAAAGCCCATATAATGAAGTTCTTAGTCCCGTTCCTCCTTTTAATTGCGTGCGTGTGTGCAGCCGTTGACTATGAGCATGGATTCAAGGCCGGGTCCGGGTTGAAAAAAGCTTATTATAATGACAAAATACACCGTACCAAAAAAAAGCCCCATCACCGGCCGTTTAATACTGAAAGCTGGGCTGAACGCTTCAACTTGACCACCATCAAAAAAGGTGGTGCTGTGGGAGGAGAGCAGCAGCCCATGTTTGCTATGGGAGGACTAGTTGGAATGCTCTGCGTGCTCTTCTTTTAGGCTGGTGCGGCCACCATTGGATATAGAGAATGAGAAGCTTGAAATGTGACTTGGAGATAATTAAGATACATTTGAAATAGAAGTTGAAATAGAAGTTGAAATAGAATTTAAAATATTTTTGAGATATATTTGAGATAGAATTTTATAGAAATTGGGTAAGGTTATGTGAGGTTGTATGGAATGAACTGGACTGGACTGGCTGGATTGACACTATACCGTACACGAGTGACACATACAGAAGCATGATTGCATTACAATAATTTACATGATCACTTACATGCTGCTGAGGATTACTGGTGAAATATAGTGATATGGTAACGTGTCCAAAAGATTCTTGGGGTCGATAAGCAAGTCTAACGGTTACTTCTTCCTCTGTTGTTGCCTATGACTGCATGAGAACTCATCTCTGCTGCTCACATCTTTTCGTCTACACGTGTGCGCGAGTGTACTCTTTGGGTAATATACAGTGTTTTTCAAAATTATTCAAACCAGTGCGACAAAACTATTCAAACCAAGAAGACAGAATGGTTCAAACCAAATGGCATAATGTTTCACACCAACTTTCATTAGAATTCAATATTCTGAATTCTTAAATCTGGACGATTGCCTCATATGTACTACATTTGGGAGTCTTGCAGTACCAACCAAAGGTCAAAACGGACGGAACTGAACTAGTTTCCTTGTCATCCTGTTTACAACAACTTGTATTTGGTTTGAAAGACTGTACGAAGGAGTATGAAACTTTCTGAATTATTGGTTTGTTTAATTTTGCTAGTGTGGTTTGATTCGTTTTGCTGCACTGGTTTGAATAGTTTTGAAACACTGTACTCTTTGGGTAATATATGCACCCGCGGCCTCCCCACATCAACCCCGCATTCAGAGAATTAACCAATAACGGATAAAGAACAGCCAACAACGGATAAAGAACAACAGACAACAATGGACAACGGGAAACAATAGAAAACAATGGGACACACCGAACAACAACCGAGAATAACCGAAAACGACCACTATTATCTACTTTCTGATTCCTAGAATGCATTTACTGTATTGCACTCTTATATACCCACTCTACTATACCCACTTTTATATACCGTACTATACCCATTACTCTACTCTACTCTAATATTTATTGGTGCATTCTATTAGTGTACTCTATTAGTGTAGTCTATTAGTACACTTTATTAGTACACTCTATTAGTACACTCTATTAGTACACTCTATTAGTACACTCTATTAGTACACTTTATTAGTACACTCTATTAGTGCACTCTATTAGTGCACGTTGGTGTGGTCTGGTGTAGTATTGAGATTTGTAGTAGTGGTGAATTCCTCATTCACGTACGTCGGCAAGATACGTAACCATGAGGACTATGAGGACTATTTACTCTATGGGGAGTACGGGCCATTGTGCAGAACTGCCCTAAAAGCAATTCAAAACAAATCCAGAACCGCAATAGACCCGAAATGCTCTTTTTGGATCTGTGCCCTTTGCAAAAAGCTTGGAATCTGCTTTCGAACTCGGGCTGTGGGACTATTGTAGCTAATTTTATATCTAAAGTGGGCGGTGCGCACCTGCGCCCATATTTCTTGCATCCAGTGTCCGTCAAAGCCAAAGCCAAAGCGGCCGCATGTGCACGGCACCGAAAAATCTCTTTTTTCGTCATATATATATATATAGCCCCACGCATGCCCCAGACGTGATCTCATTGTAAAAAGCCAAACGCTAATTTATTTGCTCCACAATGTTGCTTACCTCCATTACTGCCCTTGCCCTCGTGTCTTATGTGGCTGCTGCCGACGCCCAGTCCGAAGCCTTCAGTGAGCTTGCCAACATTCCCTCGGACGATGCCTCTGCACAATTGGCTTGGATTTCGAAGTTCGCTACCATGTCTGGTGACGCTGCGGACTTGTTCAGCATGGACCCTGACTCTGACTTCTTTGGCTTCCCAACCTCCCTTGACAGCGAGCAGATGTCTCTTTTTAATGCCATCACCGCTGCTGATTCCGGCCGTGCAGCTGCCACTGGTGTCCCGGATATTGTTCCTGCTTCCGTGACCGGTAATGTGTCTTCTTTGCAATCTCCGGGCCGGAACTTGACCAGCTCTGGATCGCCAAGATCTCAACCTGGAGCTGGTTCCTCTAGAAACTCTTCTTCCGGTGCTGGCTCCGGTTCCAGCTCTCGTTCTGGCTCCGGCTCCGGCTCCGGCTCCCTGTCTGCGTCTGGTATTGCAGGCAAGGAGACCCCAATGATCATTGGTGCTGCTTTGGCCGGCCTCTCTGTTCTTTTGATGTAAGAGCACAGACAGACTCAAAATAAGATATTTACAAATAAACAAAAATTGTAATGGTTGACGCTCATTTTATTAATTTCTGACCCCTCCACCTCAATTAGTAAAAGCTTGGTAGGTTATAGGAATCATGCAGGATGCATTGACCAATTAGGCCTTCAACCAATGATCAAAGAATTAAGCATCACACAATGGTGTTCATAAATTGATATTGACAAATTGGTATATCTGTTAGTATGAGTGATTACACTTATTGTTAGGTGCGCACGCGTATCCTGCCCGGTAAAATACTACTAATGAAAACCAGCACTTAGCAATAAGACCAGTTAATTGTCATTCAACCCAATAAATCATCCTAATTAACCTTAATCAAGCTCATTTAGGAAGTTCGGGTTGTTATTGAGTTTCATGCGGAACTTATCCCACCAAGTGTCAAACACCTTCATGGGCACTTTGCCAGACGAGTCGATGAACCCACCAAGGTAATTATAAGCATGTTTCACGATCTTATTGGCCAATTGTGCAATCTCCAGCAGCGATGTGGGTGCAGGCTGCAGAGCAGGCGTATTTGTGTGTGGAGGCAAGATGGTTTTCTGGGAAGTTTTGCTCTGCTGTAGAAGCACCTCAGCCTGGGCCGTTGGTTCGATGGAAATGCCAATATTCAACACCACCTGGTCTGCATTGGCTGCAATATCGCTATCATTCATTATTTCGTCATCGTCCAAGGCGTGGGTATTTTTTTCGGCCGCCATACCGGTATTGAGTTTGAAGATGGTAGAAGGCTTTGCAGGATTCAAGCCTCCGAGCAATTTAAATTCCGGCAGTTTCGGGAGCTGGAAATAGACCAACGCCGTGAACGACGGGTCGGTGAATTCCGTCTGCGGAAGCAAGAAGATTGCTATATGGTTGATATTGCTGGCATTGGGTATACTGAACACGAATTTGCTAGGCTCCACTTGCTGGGCCAATTCCATGGGTCTTCCTGAACACACAGCTCCGAACATGACCACTAGTTTAAAGAATGGATAATGTAATTTTAGTTATCGGTTATTGGTGTGAGTGGTCGGTACTTGTTAATTGGTACCTTGGTTATGAAATAATGAATGGGTTGTGGATGGCTTGGAGGTGGTAGTATGGGGCTGGCTCACTTATCAGCAAGGCTGCGCGTTGTTACCCGCATTTCGGGCGGGCTCGAGAATCTTCTTGAAATTTCGCACTCACCCATCTCTATACTCATCAATTAGTATACTCATTGTTTAGTTATAGTTCCATAGTTTATTATGGTTCCATGATGCTAGGAGGAATTATAAACCCGGTTATTTTGGTATAGCTTTATGGTGCTGATATTTACTATAGATGCTAATACTTACACGTGTGTTCATGACTGCTTTACAAAGGCTTGTGAAGTGGCCATGAATACTGGATGACTAGAAGGAGCCTTCAGCAGATCAGGGCCTGGCCTTGCAATGCGCTTGATTGTTCCCGATACTACCGTCCTAGACAAATACACTGCATATACATATTTCCCATCTCCGAGCTTTGCTAGTGGATTTGAGAAAGAGGCATTGTGACATCCTCGTAGGTAGTAGTTCCCTTTATAAATAGTTTGGTTTGGCTCATTTTCTAGTGCTGTAAATTGATTTGTTGACTAATTCACTGGATTTTTTTCGGTAATCACCCAGCTGGTGGCTAGACCGCCGTAGAGCCTGACTACCCTTTCTGGACCCGTGTATATGGTGCTGAGCCGGTCGAATGTGACACTATCATTTGTCAATGGTCCACAATTTCCATGCTCTCCCCATCCCCATGCAACCACATGATTATTGGCTAGGAGTATGAGCCCGTGCTCACTTCCCGTCTCCAAAGCATGCACATCGACGGCCCCGTACCGGTAGAGCTGGCCATGCAGATTGTTCCCCACCAGGTACACTGGGCTCTGACCATATAAAGTGCTTGGGTACTGTTCATCTGCGTCCTTAATGTAGTGGATGGACGACCACATTGTCCGGATCACTTTTGCATTTGTCATGAGATCTAGATCTTTTTGATCTGGTACTTTGTCTCCCCAAACACGCACAGTATCACCTATTAGCACTGTGCGGTCTCGGCCCACACAGATTCCATGCACCGTGCCCACATCTAGTAGTCTTGGGGTCCAAATGGAAGCACGGGGCTTTATTTTACCGGTTTTGGTGGTCACCTCCTCCTGAAGACCCAACTGTCCTTTCCTGCAGGCCCCCCAGCCTATGACTTTCCCAGAGCTGTATCTCGCCAATGTATGCGATATTGAAGAGACCAACTCAACAACAAGGTCAGATTCTGGGCTAGTAATTCGCTGGGGCACTCCACTATGGGTCGTGCCTTCACCTAGTCCCAATTCTCCCTTAAGACCTCTTCCACACGAGTATAACTGGCCTTCAGAGTCACATAGTACACTTGATTCCCAGCCTGCGGAGATATCGGACCATTTTCCAGGCACTATACGAAATTTCTTTAACACGTCAGGCGTCTCACTACCACACTGGCCAAACTGGTTGTCTCCTGCAGCGTAGAGGTTACCGTTAGGATATAAGATGAGCGTGTGGTTCCCACCAAATGCCAATTTCTTGGGTCTCTCCTCCTCTTCTATACCCTCAACTATTTGTAAGGTATCGTGGTCGTCATCGTTGCCCAAGCCTAATTGGTACGAGCCGTTAGACCCACAACAGCGTATAGTGTAGGCCATAGTGGAGGCCATAATGGAGGTGCGGGACTAACTAGTGCGTCAAATTCATAACCCCTCAATAACCATACTCAACCAACACACCCATATATTTAGTGATTTACTATTTTTTTTTAATAATACAAATTAAGGAGAATTTAATAGCAGTGTTAATTGGGAATACGAGTATGCAGGAATCTATGGACCATATTTGTATTGTAGTCCTGTCTAGTATAGTCTAGTGTAGGCTAGTAAAGGCTTTAAGACGACGCGCGTAGCCTGACTTCTATACTACTGTATTGATGGACAGTGCACTGCGAATCTTTGGGGTACCAGAAGACAGACTCTATAGCAAGAAGTCTAACAAGAAGTCTAGCAAGAGCCCGAATTTTTTAATGAAAGACTTATGTATTAAGAAATTTGGACCGTTTTATATACCCTATAAAATTTTCATAGATTGAAAAGTAGTTTTCGATTTTTGGCGCTGCTTCTAGTTTTAGCGAATCCATTGAATCCACAGTTTCTATTGTATTTTGCACAACAAATGCGCAATGTCAGACTCAATGCTAACAGTAGTCACCATTCAGGCAACAATAAGAGCAAACATTACATGCCTCAAAAAATCGTAAAATTAAACGACCCTAATACTCCCTTAGTATTAAAGGACAGTTTTTAACTGAATAGCCAAAAAATTAGTCTTCTTAAACTTCTAATGGGAAACTCCATCTACTTTGCACGTGACGTTTTCCTGCTGCACTCTGCATACACACGCGATGCGCAGCCCTAAAGATAAGCACCCAGGGCATAGTTCACGGTCACTCCTCTGATCCAGTAATAAATCTAGGACAAAATTCGTAGTAATATACACTAAAAACGACTCTTCTCACGCCACGTGTTTCCCACCCCGTTTCCGCCGTTGAATGCCTCGCGGCTCTTCTTGTTCTCTCCCCAAGACGCGTGACGGAGGTACGGGTTTGCACTAGGAAAATTGGCAATGGTTGATCTCATCTGTCTACAGCGACTCCTACCACTACCGCCCTACGACCTACATAGTAACCCGGTACCTGGCACATGTCAATGCACCACAACATGTCCACTCAAACGCCCGAAAAGGCCCGAGGCGTTGTGCAGGTGCCCAACTCTTCCCCTCTGGCTCCCACCAACGAAGACAACAAAAACGACGATAGACAACGCCAGGAGATGCGCAAACGCTTCTATGCCCATAAGTTCTGGCCGTTGATCAGCAAGAGGTTCTATTACTTGAGTGAGCTGGAGCTTTTCAGGGCTATGGTCAAAGGCAAGGGCAATCTCAGAGACATCAGTTTGTGGCTCAGTGAGAACATTCCGTTGAACCAACGGTTACAGGAGTACGATGCAAAGAAAAACAAGGACTTGCCGCTGAAAAAAAAGGTGGATGTGGCCTCTCTTCCTGAGAGTGTGACCATCAAAAAGACTCCTGTTCCAGAACCAACTCCTACAAGTATACCTCCACAAGAGGAAACTGCCCCTAAGGCCAGTCAAAAAGACTATGACGACGAAGACGCGTCGCCAGTGAAAAAGCCAGGCAAAGCTCGCCAGAAAAGGTCTCTTTCCTCGATTCCAGCAGCAGCAACTGCCCCAGATACCAAGGTGCAGCTCCAGAAACCCAAAGTGTCGATCTTGGAAAAGTATCGTCACAGACAGCAGCCCCGAATCGACGTCGCGTTCCAAAAGCTGAACATCTCTGTTATGGGGGACGATGCCAAGAGAAGACGTCTTGTTCGTGCAGATAATATAGACCCTCCCAACCCAGTGTCCCCGGCATCAACAGACTCTGCCAGCAACACTTCTTTATCGGAAAAATACAAGCACAAAGAAGAGATCAAGCCCAGTGCTCGATATAACCTAAAGCCATCTGCGGATATCGACGAGTTGGACTTGTTGGAGGAGAAAATCAAGGCCAATAGACGCAAAAAGACAAAGTCCGAGTACGTTGAAATCGAAGACGATGTCTACAGTGACGACATGTCTGCAGAAGATAATGAAGACGAGTTTCTGACGGGTCTCACGTCCATCGATGGCCAGATCCTTGATTTCTTGAACAAGTCCTCGGCTGAAGATATAGTGGAGATTTGTAATGTCAACCCAAGCGTGGCAGAAATCATGATTTCCAAGA
>NLAO01002347.1:0-10794 GCA_002370835.1 Metschnikowia continentalis | reverse complement strand
TGCAACCCTGCATATACATGAAACACAAGCACGTTGTATGCAAGTGTTACCCGACCGGGATACCTTGCATCTCAGTATCCTTGTGAAATTGATTCCTAACACACATTTGGGAGTCTTGCAGTACCAATCAAAAAGAACCAATCAAGGGTCAAGAACCAATCAAGGGTCAAGAACCAATCAAGGGTCAAGAACCAATCAAGGGTTAAGAACCAATCAAGGGTCAAAAACTAATCAAGGGTGAAAAACTGACGGAACTGAACTGGTTTCCTTGTTATCCTGTATATAACAACTTGTTAGGGGTTATGTGTATTGGTTTGTTTAATTTTGATTGTGTGGTTTGAATCGTTTTGCCGCGCCGGTTTGAATGGTTTTGAAAAACACTGTATCCTTGTGAAATCGTTTCCTAACAGACATTTGGGAGTCTTGCAGTACCAATCAAGGGTCAAGAACCAATCAAAAAGAACCAATCAAAAAGAACCAATCAAAAAGAACCAATCAAGGGTTAAAAACCAATCAAGGGTTATGAACCAATCAAGGATGAAAAACGGACGGAACTGAACTGGTTTCCTTGTGTTGAGAAACAGGAAGCACGGATCCATGTTTCCCTGAGACCGCGATCACTCCGTGACTTTGGTCATGTGAAGGTTCACCCCAATATAAAAGGTTTTGGTGTCGCTATTCTATGACACCACCAAAAATATACACCACCAAAAAGAGAACATACCAAGATATCTCCCGACACCAGACCCACCAATATTAATTAGTGTACAGGAACTGATGTCTACTGAGGACCGATTTGATTGATTCTTAACACATTATTATCCTGTATACAACAACTTGTTATTTCAACAAGTACCTAACGTTTACGGAGTCAGAGTACTTCGTAGATATGTTGGATGTAGACCATTAATTTGCTATGAGCAGGTTATTAGCGGCTGAAAACCTTTCACCGGTCTCATACCTTGTTTAGAATTTGGTCTTGTAAGACCCAACTAACATATTCCTGTATATTAATATATACATACTAAAATATAGGTGGAGATTTTAGAGGTTATGTGTATTGGTTTGTTTATTTTTGTTAGTGTGGTTTGAAGAGTTTTGAAAAACACTGTAATAAATGAAAGAGGTCCATATACTGATATCCTGCATATAAAAGCGGCTCTGAAGTCTATTCGATAACTTAGTGATTTATGAATGAACATATATTTAAGTTAATCTATGGTCTTTGGTTGTCCATGGTCTTTGTCTATATCCTTTGGTAGTCTATGATCTTTGGCATTCCCACCGAAATAGCCCTTTTTAAAAGAGGTCCTGCATATAGTCATATTGGAACTTAGAAATTTTGTCACCAAGACTGGATATCCTTAAAATGATACTATTGGACAATACCAATAAAATGTAGTTAAACAAAATTCAATATCCCTTTAGTTTGTTTTGAATGTATTATTTTGATAAATGTATATGGTGTGTCACATGTAAATGTGTCAACGTCTGCTGTGCACAGAGACTAATAAGGAATTCCGTTGGTAAGCCTTTGGAACTCGTCATAGCCGGTAGTATAGAAACTCTCGTAAGATTTCCGAATCAAGCCTTTGAAGTAGACGGCTGCATCCTTTTCACTTTTGGTGGGCACAAACCGTTTCCGGAGCTTCTTGACCGTGGACTCCTTGAAACACGGAAGCCCACTCTCCAACATTGGAGTCACACACCGAACAATGGTTTCCATGTATGGACGACACGCAAGGTAGCCCTTGATACAGAGCTCCTCAAACCGACAAAATGCTTGCGTATTGTTGGAGCCTCCCAACACCATGACCATTTCTTTGGTGAGCTTGAAAGGTGCCACTTCAAACTTGACTCCTCCAGGAACAATATCGAAGCAGAACCCAAAGTCAATGTGCAAGATGTTACCCTGCTCATCATACATGATGTTTCCATTGTGTCTGTCTTTAAACTGGAGAAGAAACGAGATGATGGAGTATGCTGCCAAAGACCGGATTAGGTTATTCCGAGCCTGCTGGAACTCAATGGACGATTCCGGCCCGAATTTGGTGATGTAGTATTCATAAAGACCATTGACTGCTTCTCTTCCCAACATGTCACGTGACGTCAGATTAGGTAAAACATCAATCACTCCACATCCTGGAGCTGTGGCCGTTACCCGATAAGGAAACACATAGAGGTCCAAGCCTGCATTAAGCCAGATGGTTCGGAACACCGAAATCAACTGGAGAGCCAATACGTCTTGTCTGCAGTCGTCACCCACCTTGAAAATAGCACTCTGCCATTTTTCCTGTTGAATTTTAAACGGCCGTCCATAGTCATCCACGTGCTCCACATCCTTCTTAATTTTGAACGTAGCCAAGAACGGAGCCTTGGCATGCAGCTGCAATGGTTTACCTGATTTTCGGTTGATATCCACCAAAACCCCGTCCGGGTTACTGGGAAGGTACACACCCTCCTCCACCACAATGGCACTCATCTCCTGATCGATCTTGACCTTTTTCTCGGCCTTGGATTTCTTGATGTACGGCTTAAGCTTGCCAGATATGGAAGTGACCTTCTCAAAGAACCCAAACTCTTTATGGTAGAACAGCAAATCGTCTTCGCTCATATTGTGGAGCATCTGTTTCTGGATCCGGTCCAATGTGGGCTTCAAAGCATCGGGTTCCGTGGAATCCTCATCCTTATAGCTATTGGCCATCATGTTCCAGATGATCTGATGAGCGAAAAGGCTCAGCACTCTAGCTGTTTCGAGGATGAACCGCAGCACATAGCCCTTTACATCGTAACGAAGCAGTTGAACAATCTGAGGCACATAGAAGAATGTGAGGTTGACATCATGGTGCTCGAGTGACCGCATGGTGTACTGGAGAACAAAGGCGTTCTTTCCAAAAGGAGGCAAAAAAAGCGATATAGCATCGATCGGGGAAAGAGGGTCCCAGAAAAGCAAGTGGTAGGACGGCATAGTGCTTCCGCTATTGATGCCAATAAAATATTGGATCGCATCTGCATAATGCATGGCCGGAACCGGGTTTTCACAGATCAAGGTCTGGAGAGTCTCGTCCAAGTTGCGAATCTTGTAGCGATGTGCCAAGTTGACTGCCAATTGGGGGTCGATGTTGTATGCATTCCGGAGCTGTGTTTCCTTAATTCCCAGGGCTCCATGCACAAGCTGACCCTTAACAAATTGTCCCTTAGTATCATGGGGGTTATTGGGCCTGAGCCAAACACTTATTTTGGAGATTTCGTCATCCAAGAAGAAAAGAAGGAGCAGTTTCTTTTGTTCAAGTGCAGTACGCCCAAACGTCAGCGTTTTCTTGACCAATCCTGCCACCTCTTCAAGAAGCGTATAATCCGCCTTGATCTTCAACACATTAGACCCAAAGGGGTAATGCGAACCAGCCTTAAACCATGAAAGTGAACTGTCAAGAAGGACCTCAGTGATCCTTCCACAGCTCCTGGACCCAATTTTTCCATGGTAATTCAAAAGGTCATAACCAAAACGCACCAATTGAAACCTCACAAACCGTGCGTACGGGTGTAAACTTCCATGGCACACGTTCTTCAAGCCCTTGACCACAAACCGCGTGAAAAGCTTCAAAAGATGGTCACTCTGGTTCATGGTGGCCTCGAAATTGGATGTCATCAACTTGATGATTTCCAGATGCGGTTGGAATGACTTATCCACGGCCTGAGCAAGCTTAGAAACCCGCTCAAAATCGCTAGGGGCATACTCCATCTTGCTGAATGCAGGATCAACAAAGTCGTGTTCCCTGGAGAAGATCCCCACTCGATCATCAATGGAATGTTCCCAATGCTTGCATATTTCCGACATCACCAAGAGGGCCAAATGGGGTCTTTCCTCCATGACTGCACCCCAAATGGCCACGGCTGACACCATGCAGTCCGAGTCAAATACGGCAAATGGAATCTCCACCAAATACCGGACCAACTCCGCCAAATTGGCGTCCTGCACTAAGGCATACCCTGCAAGTTCACTCATTACATCCAAGATCTTCTCCAAGGGCACGTGGGTATCCGGCACATAAACCACGCTAAGGAGTTGGTGCACTTGAGTTCTCAACAGGTGGAAAGCCATAGCAGCTTTTTCTTCGCTTTCAAAAGACACTCGTTCCATGACATCAGAGATGAAACTGGATCTCCACGTTAACTGCGTGATCACCGGTGGCATTAAGTTGTGCAGAGAGTCTCCGGAAGATCTGGGTAGATGCACTAACTCCCGGTCGGTGGGACCTATGGAACCTGCCATTTCCAATGCAAACGAGGTGCCAAATTTGACCGTGCTGGCCTGGAACCGGTCCGAGCTCGCAATGTACGACTGGATCAAGCTCTTGGTGTCCAGGTTGCACTTCAAAAGGAGGATTTTGAGCCACACTTTGCACTTATCATGAAACCGAGTAAAGGTATCGTGTCTCCAGGTGTTCGAATCAGGCAAACGCAACTTGACCCCAGTCAATTTGGCCGTGAAGATGAATGTAGGGTTATACTGATTGATTTCTGCATCCACCACACTATCATATAACAAGGTCAAAAGGTCAAAAAGAGCAAACAAACTGCGCTGGTGACAGAGTGACGATGGGATTTTCCGGACGATGTTATCTGCACACTGGAAAGCTGCCTGTTGTAAATCCTCCAATCCATGACAACAAGAAGTCAAAATATGGGTCAATTGTTCAGCAATATTTTGAGCAGAAAATTGCTTATCTGCACCACAATTCACCAATCCAATAAATTCATTGTTGATTTCATACGCCACGGCTCCCAAGTACTTATCTATGCCACTGGTTTTGACCGAGGGGTCCAGATAGTACTCCAAAACCGTATGGCAGTTGCCCGATTTGACCCGTAACGACTCCACAAACACTGCAGCCGCTAAGAACATTAACTTGGAGTATGACATGGTGCGGGGAACCTCAAAGATGTCGCCAGCAATGTGACGATGGTCCTTGACGTTATGGTTGGACAGACCTCTTTTGAGCACAGTATTCAAATCCAAAGACGTTTCAGTTTTGTTCCAGGACGTTTCAGATGCCAAGGGCGGAGTGCTATATGCAATTTTCTGCAAAGCTGAATCATAAGTCTTGGCGTGGCTGGAATTGGCCGAATACCCGTGCACCACCATGTTGAACCAGATATTGCGGAAAAGGTTCATCACATGACGGTCCTTAATCACCAAAGGTTTTTCGTCCATTTTTACCTCAGGCAACAATTGCGCTAATGGCTGGAGATAAAGTGCAATTTGGGCCCCAACAGCACTAATTTCATTGTGGGACCGGTGGTGGTCCAATTCCTGCACATCGCCCTGGCTAATTATGGCACTTAACATCTCCAGCAAATATACATAATAGAGCAGATGCATATCAGCCGTACTCAAATTTGATTTCTTTTTGAGATCCAAGGCCAAATCCACTCTGGAATTTTCAATCATCGCCAAAAGTTCCCGATGTCCTGCATGATGCGCCTCCATCGTCAACGAGTGAAGAAGACGAACCAACACAACAAATTCCCGCTCAGGTAAATAAGGTCCGCACGTGATCATCCCCTTCAACAAAAAAGGAGCCACAGTGGTATTCATTTTGAGCGTTTTCTGCGACAAAATCGACACTGCCAAAGTACTCACACTTTCATCCTCACATGCCCCGACAACTTCAGTAATAGCAGTCACGGCATTTTCACACACTTTGTTATACTCCAGTTCATTGAAGCTGGGCTTGTTTTCTTTCTTAGAAACCACGCTATTTCTTCTCAGAACCGTATTATTGCGAATAAGCCGGTTTGGGTTAGCATCCTCCGCCGTTTTCCCAAGCTGCTCCCTAGAAGTCCGGTTAGGAATGACAGTACCTCTTCTGGACCGTGCCTGCAATTGTAAACCATCGTTGCCCACAAAAAGAAGATTGGTCAACGCATAGATGGTGGTGACCACGGAATCTTGCGAAAGAGCCTTGCTAGCAAGCCCAAAACTCTTGGAAATAGAAGCACATTGTGCCGAAGCCAACGCAGGATTGGCCACCAATGAAGTGAAGGCCCGTGTCAACGACAGACCCACAGAAGAGTCCTTAAGTACCAAAATGGCACCCAATTGGATGAGAGTCGTGCCGAGGTGGAAGTCCAACATAATATCATAGATTCCCACGCATCTGCAAAAGATATCGTGGATAACCAGGAGATCCACCACTCCACAAAGCACGCCGCACGTGATCACCAGCAAGAATTGCGCTTTGGCCATGTACCCAAGGCGTAAACGGACCAAAGATGAGTACACCACGTAGTCTTCTCCTGTATCTAAATGCTGTAGTTTTTTAAGGGCCAGATTAGCAATATCCCTGATCAATTCAGAAGAGAACTGAGTCACTTCTCCAATAGAAAGTTCAGTTTCCTCAATGGGAAGACTTCCCCCATTTGGAGATGCACCTTCCTTAACTGAAGATGTTTTTTCTTTAATTGGAGAAGTACTTCCCTTAATTGAAAGGTTTCCAATGGAAGCTTTTCCATTCAATACCGGACTTGTGCTTCCCTCTTTTGGACTAACCACTGTTTTATCCTTAGGAGTGCATGAATCCATAAGTTTCTCCATAAGAGGAATGTCATTTCCAGAAGATCGAAAGTAGGCCTGGCCAGTGACAGCAGCCAAAATGTCAGCAAGAAGTTTGACATAAAATATTGGAGCCAAATCATGTGCTAAAACATGGTCGTGCATAAACCCAGGAAGGTGCATCAGGTACGACTGCAATGCCATCAAAAAGTCCTTGTTATCCACACATGAGTCCAATAAATGAAGTACTTTGATGGAGGACTCAGTGATGGTAAAAAAGTCCGGCCGTTGGGCCAAGACTTTCATGAATCCCATAAGTGCCAAGTAGTGCGAGGTTTCCAACGATGCTGAGTTCATAAAGAAAAAGTCAAGGAATTCGGAAAACGCCGAGATCACTTCTGAACCAAGCTGAGCTGTTCTGGCAAGGTTAATAAGCGCCAGGGTCAAATTGGAGCCCATAACCAACCAAGGAAGGGTATTTTCGCCCACAGCAGTGTAAACAGCGGCGGAAAAACGCTGCTTGGGCAATTCAAGGAGGTAGACACGGAATTTCTGGAAAAGGTCCATGGCGTAAGCTTCAAACCCCTCTTTTTGGGTCTCCAACAGCTCGTGGGTTGCCTCACATAAGGCCTGTAACACCTCAAACTCGTTAAGAGACATTGCCACATCTTCAAGCCCCGATGGCAGCAATTCTTGAGCCATAGAGGCAAACACCCGTTTTCTAAGGGCATTGGGGCCATAAAAATGGCTTTTGGGGGTGTTGGACTTGGATACGTGGCTATTTCCGGCATATGGGGCGGAAACGCCGAAATTTTCATCGATTGAGCAGGAAAAATCCACATTTTCATCGATTGAGTCAGTAAAAACTCTATTCTGAGTCGCCACATGGAGCCGGGCTAACCTTTTATAGGCGTCGCCTCGGATATTCAAGCCCGAGATCATTTGGTAGTGAGTATTTATAGTAATATGACAGAATGGGTCCAATTTCTGGGCTCAATTTCTGGTCTTTTATCTTGAAAATTAGACCAATAGAGAGCTAGAGTTTTGTAGATTCCAATGATGGGATCTGTTTGTATTTTTCTTCAGTATATAGAGATATAAAGAATGGAGGGTAGATGCCGAAGCAGAAAGTTCTGTTGATGAAAGAGCAATGCAAGGGCCAATTTTCAACCGACAGTAGGATCCCCAAACGCTTCTGATTGGCTAGTTCTCAACACTCAATCCAGGTCGAAAGCCTATAGAAAGCTCGTGTATGTTGGAAATGCTCTGCATCCGTACGCGAGGGAGAAACCCGAGGGGGTGAGCGCCTCTGTCTGCAGGACCACCGGAAGTAAGAGTATCACATGGATATCCGGGCGCTCGCGTGTCTGCAGGACATACCAGATTAGATGCAGGTACATCCCGGATCTCCACCTCAGATTTGGCTGCAACCTCGCATTCCCTCGGTACTGAAGTATGAAGTGGTAGAACAATAGAGGGATAGATCTTAAAGATAATATAGACGGGTAGTAGATGTCGAATATATGCAGTCCTGACCACTACTAATATGCAGGACAACTCATAAAATTATTATTATACAGAGTTTACGGATTTACAGATATCTGAGTAATTGTGTTTCTTATAGGTTACCATGACGTTATATTTTAGTATAATTATCTAGGGACTTAACGGATTTATATGTGGGGGTAAGAAGATCGAAAAGAAACATTGCTACTGCACGGCCAACCCAAACATTTTCAAAAATGTATTTTAGTTGATAAATCAGGGATTGGCAAGTTCGAAAAAAGAATGGACGAGTCCGGATTTGAACCGGAGACCTTTCCCATGCTAAGGGAACGCGCTACCAACTGCGCCACACGCCCGCCGATGAAGTTTTTTCTTGTTTGGTAAAACGGGTTTGCCGATGTGCATATGGACTGCATGGAGTACATATTTCTCAACGGTATAAGTACTAACTATTTAAAAGAATGAAGATCCTACCGATTTTGTGATGACACTTATGCTTTTCATCACAAAGGCCGCATGAATTTGATCTGTTTTTTTTACTTCTACTATCAATGTCTACGTCTGCACTATATGCAGTCTTGGATTAATCTACTATTCTACTACTCTACTACTCTACTACTCTACTACTCTACTACTCTACTTCTACTATTCTACCTCTATAATTTTACTACATTTTTACTACTATTTTACTATGTAAATCCTACCTCCACTATAATTGATACTATACTTTATGTCAACTTCTGCTTCTACTTCCATTATCACCACGGCTGTTCTTTTCAACCTATGTTTTAGTATATATTGATATACAGGGATATGTAAGTTGTACCTTATAAGACAAAAGTCTGTAAAGGTGTCGCTAAGGCAGGTAAAAACCCTTCACCTGCCGGAGGCCTGCACGTAGCACATCACTGGCTTGTATGCAACTTTCAACCTATGTTTTAGTATATACTGATATACAGAGATATGTAAGTTGTCCCTTACAAGACCAAAGTGCGAGAATTATCGAGATGGGTGAAAACTCTTTACCCACTACCAACCTGCACATAATTCTTCATAGTTCTGCATATAACATATCCACGAAGTACCTTGACTCCGTACATGCTAGGTACTCGTTGACATTTAGTCTAGTATATTTATCCTAATACATTTTTTTTTCCTTTTTTCATAGAAATGCCATACCGGGAATATTTTATAAAAATTGAGTTGTCTATATTCTATTCAGTACAAAAGCAGGATGAAGTAGGTCTTCATTTCCATTCTACATAGACACTGCTAGTCCAACCTTTGTGACCACTGCCGGAGGCATAATAAAAAAATTGATACAACGATTTTGGATACAACTATTTCGGGTACAACGATTTTAGATACTACGATTTTGGATACAACAATTTTGGATACAACGATTTTGGATACAACGATTCTGGTACTAAGATTTCTATTACTACCATTTCTGATACTACGATTCTGGATACTTCGGTTTCTGATACAACGATTCTGGTACTAAGATTTCTATTACTACCATTTCTGATACTACGATTTCTGATACAATGACACATCACATAACCTCAGGTCCACTAACTGCACCGAGGAGTCCCGAAGAGCCCAAGATTTGACGAGTCCCAAGAACAAAGTGGGGAGAGAAAAACGTGGGGAGGCTTTTTATCAGCTAGGGAAAGATCAACTGGTTGATCAACGTGGTGTTACAATTGTGGCTACTCTTGTTCATCTGCAAGTACCGGGTAAACACCATCTATAGTGTTTAGTCTGTAGTCTGTAGTCTGTAGTCTGCAGTCTGTAGTCTGTAGTCTGTAGTCTTTAGTCGGTAGTTTGTAGTCTTTAGTCGGTAGTTTGTAGTCTTTAGTCGGTAGTTTGTAGTCTTTAGTCGGTAGTTTGTAGTCTTTAGTCGGTAGTTTGTAGTCTTTAGTCGGTAGTTTGTAGTCTTTAGTCGGTAGTTTGTAGTCTTTAGTCTGTAGTTTGTAGTCGTAGTCTGGTCTCTATAATTTTTTTTTTAAAAGAATCTTACTGACAATAATACAACGCATAATAACTCTTCCTGAGTTGAACATTTTAGGAGGTTAATGAAAACATGAGGTGTCGTTTTATAGTATGAGTAATACACTAGCTGAGGTATGTTAAGCTTCTGACACTACTATTCCTGATATAACGATTTGCGGTACTAAGATTTCTGATACAACGATTTCGGGCACGATTAATCCTGTTCAACAAATCCTATTACAGCTCAAAGGAGCAAGAGACTGTGAAAATAAATCAGTTGTCTCCCAAAGAGGATCAAAATGTACTGTAGATTTCAACTGAGGCCAATTTCACCGAGCTAAAACGCTCACTGGTCTCAATTTCTCCTAGCTAAAACTGTCATTGGTTCGAATTTCAACTCCGATCTGTTCTGGGACAAGTTTGACTTTATTCTATAGACTATATTATTCTCTACAGACCATTATATATCATACAGACTCCAATATTTACAGACTCCTATATTTACAGACTATACTATGCTGTAAATTATATTTGTACATACACATACTGTAGTAATTTCGCCTGCCTCTACTCTACTCTAATCTATTATAGTCTATTATACTATACTCTACTCTACTCTACTCTACTCTACTCTATTATACTCTATTATTCTATACTATACTATACTATACTATACTATACTATACTATACTATACTATACTATACTATACTATACTATACTATACTATACTATACT
>NLAO01002343.1:17680-50633 GCA_002370835.1 Metschnikowia continentalis | reverse complement strand
TGCTGACCGTTCCCTATGAAGGTTGGATACTCAGTGAGTCTCCTCCCATTCAGTAACGGAGCTTCTTTCTCAGTGAGGTATCAAATCAGAGAGTTCGCAGGGCAGTGGCTATCTGGAGAGGTACTAGTGCTAGTGCTAGTGCTAGTGCTAGGCCTATGCGCGCTTATCGAGCACATCTCAGTACGCCTGGTACCACTGCTCATGTCCACCAACCTGTTCAAAAGTACCGTCAATGAGTACTTGGAAGGTCTCCCGAAGGTGATCCAGTCCAAGCTCTACGATGCGCCGGCAACGTGCCTCTCCATCTACCGGTTACTTCCGCCACTAGCCAAGTTTTTCATTGTCAGTATGATCTTCAATGAAAAGCCTGTGGCCGTTAAGGACTTGGAGAAGTGGTGTCAGCCCCACGCCCGCAAGCTTCAGTTCGACTCCTTGAAACGTCTACGTGCGTTGCATTTGCTAGAAGAGGATTCTAGCGGCACCCATGTTCGCTTGCACCGGGTGTTCCGTAATAACTTCCGGGCTTGCTTGACTGGGTCTCAGGCACCCAATGCGTTTGGAATTATTTCGTCGTCGTCCAAGAAACATGCTGTGGATACCAGGTTTCTAGACCGCTTTGCGTCGCAGAAGTGGGAGACCATCTTGCATTTCATGGTGGGCTCCGAGCTACCGTCGGTGCCGTCCCGGTCTGTGCTTTCGCTTTTAAAGCTGGGTGGGCTCATGGAGGGCTCAGGCGCCGACTTGAAAATCACCAATAGCGGTTTCCAGTTCTTGCTCCAGGATGTCAATATCCAGATATGGACCATTCTCTTTGAGTACTTGAACCTCACGCAGGACTTGAACATGGACCCGGTGGACGTGCTCAACTTCATCTTCATCCTTGGGTCTTTGGAACTAGGCAAAGCTTACTCCGTGTCAAGTTTGAGCGAGACCCAGATCAGCATGCTTCCTGACCTTAGGGACTACGGCTTGGTGTACCAGCGTTCAGAAGGCTCGTCTATATTCTACCCCACCAGGTTGGCCACGACCTTGACCTCGGAGTCCACGGGTTTGAAGACACCCTCTATGGTGGTGGACCAAAATGTGCACGAGGCCGAGTCGAAGGACCAAGACTCCATTTCTTCTCAGTCTGATAACCAATTGGGCCAGGTGGTGTTGGAGACAAACTTCAAGGTATATGCATACACGAACTCGCCGTTGGAGATTGCCATTCTCAACTTGTTTGTTTCCTTGAAAACAAGGTTTGCTAATATGGTCATTGGACAATTGACCAGAGAGTCTATCCGAAAAGCTCTCTACAATGGTATCACTGCTGAGCAAATCATCCGGTTCTTGGAGACCCATGCCCACTCTCAAATGCGAACCTTGGCCAAGGAAAAGCTAGATAAGAAGATTGAGTTCGATGCCAGTCACAACATCAACACAGCCGGCGGAGCTCCTCAGTCGAAGACGGCTGATAATGCTGTTGCTCAGCATAAGTTGGAAATTCTTCCTCCCAATGTGGTTGACCAAATCCGGCTTTGGCAATTGGAAATGGATCGGATCCAAACCTTCGACGGCTATCTCTTCAAGGATTTCAAGAACACTAACGAGTACGACGTTCTTTACAACTATGCGAACGAAGTGGGTGTGTTGATCTGGTCCGATAAACCCAACCTCCGATTCTTCGTGACTGCTGATGGTATGGCCCAAGTCGCTGACTTTGCAGGAAGGAAATTCAGATAGAATAGTATAATACATCTCAGCATCCCAATTTGTAGTCTGAGAGACATAGTTTAAACTAAGAACAAAATCGACCGACCGATGAAAAAGACAAAAAAAGAAGCTCGCACTCAGGTTCGAACTAAGGACCAACAGATTTGCAATCTGCTGCGCTACCACTGCGCCATACGAGCTTCTAACACCGTGATAAAATTTTGAGAATACCAAGACTAGTCACTATGACATACGCCTTTGATTCATGTTCATGGCTTTGATCCAGTATGCCAACTTATACTACATGTCATTTTAAGGAATTATTGAGGTTGATCCATTCAAATCTTTCTTTATAGTTCTGGTTTAGGAAAATTCCAAAATGCTTTAATTGAAGTGGGACGGTGTGAGCAACAGAGAAGTCAAACTCATCCTTTAAAACCGGAAATTGAAACCAGAACATTTCCTAAAAAAATCCTTCTTATTATCAAACAATTCTGAAACATTTATGTTACATTTATGTGACCAGGAAGTGGAAGAGAAGGCTCGGACCCGTGCACCAATATTACGTGAGCATCGAAAAAAACCATCTGCGGGCCTCATCACTCGATCCAACAGTCTCAACAGCCACCATAAATGGGTAAGCGGAGAGCGGACAGCGCCAGTAACATCGAGGCGGACGACTCTTTTGCGCCTCTTTTGCAAGAGGAGTACAAAGGAAAGAAGTTGACCGATGCAATCAACACCGTCGATGATAAGTGGGAGCTTCTACCTGCCTTTCTCAAGGTCAAGGGTTTGGTGAAACAGCATTTGGATTCGTTCAATTACTTCGTGGACGTGGATCTCAAGAAGATCATTCGTGCTAACGAACTCGTCTTATCGGATGTTGACCCCCAATTTTACCTTAAGTACTTGGATATCCGTGTGGGGCACAAGTCTACGCTGAAGCCTGGTACCAAGGAGGTGATCATGGCGCCACACGAGTGTCGACTTCGGGATTTGACCTACTCGGCTCCTATTTACGTTGATGTGGAGTACACCAGAGGAAGAAAGATCATCATGCATAAGGACTTGGAGATTGGCCGTATGCCCATCATGTTGCGTTCCAATAAGTGTGTGTTGGACAACATCGACGAGAAACAAATGGCTGTTTTCGAAGAGTGTCCTATTGACCCAGGAGGATACTTTATTGTCAATGGTACGGAGAAGGTGATCTTGATTCAAGAGCAACTTTCGAAGAATAGAATCATTGTTGAGGCTGACGAAAAGAAAGGCCTTGTTCAGGCATCTGTGACTTCGTCTACGCACGAGCGTAAGTCTAAGACTTATGTGATTTCTAAAAACGGCAAGATTTACTTGAAGCATAACTCCATTGGTGAGGATATTCCCATCGTGGTGATCTTGAAGGCTGCAGGCATCACATCTGACCTTGAAATCCTACAGCTTGTGTGTGGACCCAACTCGCAATACCAAGATTTGTTTGCCATCAATTTCGAAGAGGCCGCCAAGCTAGAAATCTTCACCCAGCAGCAGGCCCTTCTCTACATTGGTAAGAGAGTCAAGACCGTGCGTAGAGCAGGTGCTCCCAAGCTCTCTCAGCTACAAGAAGGTATTGAGGCTATAGCCACCACCATCATTGCCCATTTGACCGTTTACGATCTCAATTTCAGAGAGAAGGCCTTGTATATGGCTACAATGGCAAGAAAGGTATTGATGACCATGCACAATTCTTCCATGGTTGATGATAGAGATTATGTGGGTAACAAGCGTCTAGAGCTAGCTGGACAATTGATGTCCTTGCTTTTTGAGGATTTGTTTAAAAAGTTCAACCTGGACTTTAAACTCAACATCGATAAGATCTTGAAGAAGCCAGGAAAGACATCCGAGTTCGATGCCTTGCTTTCCATCAACATCCATTCCAACAACATCTCGATGGGTATGAATAGAGCCATTTCTACAGGAAACTGGTCGTTGAAACGGTTTAAAATGGAAAGAGCAGGTGTCACGCACGTGTTATCTCGACTCTCTTATATTTCCGCATTGGGTATGATGACCCGTATTTCGTCTCAATTCGAAAAGTCCCGGAAAGTTTCCGGGCCCAGAGCCTTGCAGCCCTCCCAGTTCGGTATGTTGTGTACCTCGGATACACCCGAGGGAGAGGCGTGTGGATTGGTGAAGAACTTGGCTCTCATGACGCATATCACCACCGATGACGAGGAGGCACCTATCAAACGCTTATGTACCGTACTAGGGTGTGAGGATATCATGAGCATTGATTCTGCCACCTTATATGCGGATGGAAACTACGGCATTTTCTTGAATGGTACCATGGTAGGAACCACCCGGTTCCCCGTGAAGTTTGTCAGAGACTTTAGGTCTTTAAGACGCTCTGGTCGCTTCTCCGAATTCGTGTCCATCTTCACCAACAGCCACCAGGCAGCCGTGCACATTGCTACGGATGGTGGACGGGTGTGCCGGCCATTGATTATTGTGGACGAAAAGACCGGCAAACCCCGCGTGGAAGCTCATCATTTGGTCAAGTTGATGCGCGGCGAATGGGCATTTGATGACTTCTTGAAGGCTGGTCTTGTGGAGTACCTAGATGTGAACGAAGAAAACGACTCTTTGATCGCATTATACGAAAGCAGCATGGACGAAAACCCCAACATCAAATTCACACATTTGGAAATCGAACCCTTCACCGTGCTTGGTGCAGTTGCAGGTTTGATTCCATACCCTCATCACAACCAATCTCCAAGAAACACCTATCAATGTGCGATGGGTAAGCAAGCTATTGGAGCTATTGCATACAACCAGTTCCGGAGAATCGACACGTTGTTGTACTTCATGGTGTATCCTCAGCAGCCAATGGTGAAGACCAAAACCATCGAGTTGATTGACTACGATAAACTCCCTGCAGGTCAAAACGCCACAGTTGCAGTCATGTCATATTCGGGATACGATATCGAGGATGCGCTAGTGCTCAACAAATCATCTATTGATCGAGGCTTTGGTCGGTGTCAGGTGGTGCGGAAAAACACCATCATTTTAAAAAGATACCCCAACCACACTAAGGATATTGTGGCCGGTATGAGAGTGGATGACAATGGAGAACCGATTTTCTCGCACCAGGCTCTTGGGCCCGATGGATTGGGAGAAGTGGGAATGAGAGTGGAAAATGGCCAGGTCTATGCCAATAAACAAGTCCCCACCAATGCAGGAGAGTCTGTTCTAGGTGATCACAACCAGCCACAGAGTGCAGCCAGTCATAGGGAAACGCCCGTCTACTACAAGGGCCCCGAACCATCATATGTGGACCAGGTGATGATGTCCGTGAGTGATAATGACCAGGCACTCATCAAGGTTCTTTTGAGACAAACAAGAAGACCCGAGCTTGGTGACAAGTTCTCCTCCAGACACGGACAGAAGGGTGTTTGTGGTATCATTGTGCAACACGAGGACTTGCCTTTCAATGACGATGGTGTTACTCCGGATATCATCATGAACCCACACGGTTTCCCATCTCGTATGACGGTGGGTAAGATGATCGAGTTGATTTCGGGTAAGGCTGGAGTGTTGAACGGCTCGTTGGAGTACGGAACTTGTTTTGGAGGCTCCAAGCTTGAGGAGATGTCGCAGATCTTGGTCAACAAGGGTTTCAACTACTCCGGAAAGGATATGTTGTACTCTGGTATCACCGGAGAGTGCTTACAAGCATACATTTTCTTTGGCCCTATCTACTACCAGAAGTTGAAGCATATGGTGTTGGACAAAATGCATGCCAGAGCCAGAGGCCCTAGAGCCGTTTTGACCAGACAGCCAACGGAGGGTAGATCCAGAGATGGTGGTTTGAGACTTGGAGAAATGGAAAGAGACTGTGTGATTGCATATGGAGCTTCGCAGTTATTGCTTGAAAGATTGATGATCTCCTCAGATGCATTTGAAGTGGATGTGTGCAACAACTGTGGTTTGATGGGTTACAGTTCGTGGTGTAACACCTGCAAGAGCTCTGAGTATGTGATCAAGATGACCATACCTTATGCGGCCAAGTTACTTTTCCAAGAACTCTTGTCGATGAACATTGCACCACGGTTAAAATTAGGAGACGTTTTCTAAGTCTCCAGTTCTCTGCATAAAGCCTAACTTGCATGAACTTTATATACGAATAGAATAGGCTTGTTTGATGAAACATATAGAGTAGTACTTGATCAAATAGCAGTTAATTGATAGCTTGAATAAAGCAGTTTAAATAAAGCAATTTAAAAACTAGTCCTTGGACTTTCCAAAGTGGAGTCCCTTCTTGATTCCCTTTCCGACCGTTCCAACACCTTTGCCGAGTCCCTTTCCAACACCCTTTCCAACGCCTTTTCCGATACCTCCAACGGCACCAACGGCACCGAAAGCCTCTCCGATGTTAGTAGAGCTCTCAGGACGAACGTTAAGAATAAAGTCGGGACTGAAACCCACCTTGAAGTGAACAACTCCCGCAGGCTTGTCGTCCTCATCCATCAAATCCACATCGATATTGATATCCTCATCTTTATTGACGTCTTGAAGACTCATTTCTCCAATACCCAAAAGATCATCTTGCTCTGGACCCACATCCCAATCGTAACACTTAACTCTGATGACCGAGTCGTATCTGTTAGGAGTAGCCACTTCAGTAGACTCATTCCATGTTGGGTTCAATGTCTTCTTGACCTTCTTACTCTTGAAGAAACTATCCTTGTCTGTGTTCAAGAACAACTTCACATAAGGATCGGACTTTCCGTTTCTGTCTCCTGCAGGCAAGTCCTCTGCATCCAAAAGCTGGATCTTCACGTTACCAATGTTGTCGGAAGAGTCTTGAGGTGGAATAGCGGTCGTGTAGATCACAGGGATCCAGGACACTTGGATACTCACTTGGGCAGTAGCACCTCCACCTAAGTCAATTGTCGTAGGCTTTCCATAGGCGTTCCTGAACAATTGCGAGACGGGAAGGGTGGCCTCAGCTACGGCTTTTTCGGCTCTATTGTTGTCCTCTTTCTTCGACAACCGGAAGTGGGCCTTGGACCAATCCAACTCTTTGATGATCGCATCTCCTGTAGTATTGACAGAGTTGTTCTTCTCCTTCAACTTAGGAGTAACGTAATCGGGAAGTCCATGGTTGTCGAAAAAAACTTGGAGGTAGCACCCGGTTTTGGAGACCAGCACGTCCTTGATCTCGAAGATCAAAACACCGCTCTTGTACTCCTCCAACTCTTCCTGGCTCAACTTCAACCGGTTGTCATCTTGTTCTTCATCATCATCCTGTTCCTCAGCATCCTCCTCCTTCTTGGTGCCCAAAATCTTTCTGAGTTTGGATTCCTCCTCTTCCTTCTTGGCTCTCTTCTTGGCTGCCTCTTCAGCATCCTTCTTATCTTCAGCCTCTTGCTCTGGTGTGATCACTGGCAATGTAGGATAGAACGATAAAGTGTAGTTCAATACACCCTTAGGACCTCTCTTGTGAATCAATTTGGACGTGCGCTTCTTCTTGTCCACCGTCTCGATATAATTGCCCTTCTCATCCTTGTGAATAAGGTCATTCAATTTGACATCGAAAGAACCAAGCGTACGGTCAGGACGAGTCCGCTCCACATCCATGACTTCCAAGGTCAATTTCTGATTGGCTGACGACAAAGTGACGTAGTGCACTTCATTCCAAGTAGGGTTCAATGTAGATTCAACCGCCACAGTACGGGCTCTTTGAGTTCCGTTAACCAAGAGACGAGTGTAAGGGTCCACTTTACCGATGGTTTCCAAGTTACGCAAGTCCTCTGCACTTTCAATGGCCACTCTCACAACACCAATTGGAGGAGTGTAACCACCGGCACCAGAAGCACCTTCCAACATCACAGGCTTCCAAGCAGTTGAGACTTGGATTTCTCCTCCCTTGGACAATTGGAACCATGGATCCTCCACTTGCGTCGAGTCGATCAAATTGTTCAAAGTGGTCTTGACCACACTGTAAATCTTCTTGTCTGCAGTTCTAAGAATGATTCTAGCCTTTGACTTCGAACGGTTAAACACGATTTTCTCCTTGGTTTGACCCCACGCTGGGTTATTGTTACCCTTGACAACAGCAGTCTTGATAAAAGAGTCACCATCAATGAGCAACTCGGCATACGTAGACACTGCCTTTCCGTCGGGTCCTTTCAAGTTTCTAGCACCAACAAGCTGAATTGTGGCAACACCAGTGTTCAAGTCAGGAGGAGGAATGATAGCACCATCAGCTTGTCTCTGAGGAACGAGAGCAGGCATAAAGTGCAAGCCAAATTCAATTTCACCAACTGGCTTGTTGTTACGGATAACAGGAGCCTTGATATTATTGATTCTGTTCTCATCGTGCAACACGTCCATATCGAACTGAACCGATCCAATGAGATTGTCCTTTCTAATTTGGTTGCCATTGTAATCGTAGACACTGATGTTCAAAGGCTCGGAGAAAGAAGCAATTGGAATGTGCACGCTTTCGTTCCAAACAGGTTTGGTATTGTTGTCAATGTGCTTTGTTCTTGCCAAAACTTCCTTACCAAATCCAAGATTACAGTAAGGATCAACAGTGTTGTTCCAGCGGCCGTAGTTCTTCAAGTTCTTGGCAGACTTAATCTTCACCACCAACACACCAATGGCAGAGTTCAAAGGAGCTCCAGCCATTAACTGCTGAACGTTCAATTGGAAAGAAAGAGGGGAGAACAAAATGCGCCCCATGTACTTCTTAACCATCTCATTGATGAATGGGTACAATCCAGGAAAGGCCAAGACCTCCCAGTTGAAAGGTGACTCTCCCAACAATTTAGTGGTGAAGTCAAACGAAGGTGGTTCCAACAAGCAAACATTAACGGTCTCAATATGGGGGAATGCAGACATCATTCTCAATCTCACTCTGAGCAAGACTTGGAACGACACGTCCGACACCACCACAGGCACATCAATGCCAAACAACTTGGCCTTCACAACCACCTTTTGGTTGACGTTACTCTTCATCTGCTTGTTGTTGGAGTCGGCAAGGGCATTTGGCTTAAAGGAGCAACCCCAATCCATGACCACTACGTCATCTGCAGTACCAGCCAAGGTCTTGACCATATCAATTCTGAAAGGCTTAGTACCGACAGTGAACGAGTCAAGCCACAAGGCTTTGATGAAGGCTGGGGCAGGAGATGCTGCCAAAATAGGGTTTGCCTGTTCGGTAACAATTTGAGAAATGGACGGCTCCAAGTAGTGCCAGAACTTCTCCAAGAACACATTGAGCCAGTCCATGGTTTCGTAGTCATTCTCAATGCTTTTGATGGAGAATTCCCTTTGGGCCTCCTCTCTCAAAGCTTGTCTGTACTTTCTGACCGAACTCCGGTACATGATGGAAGTAGCAAGCATAATAAAGAAGATGGGAGCCAAGGAAAAACGAAACCAACCCACGATCCACGAAAGAATACCAGCCACAATCAAAAAGCCCACGTTGTGGAACCAATCGCCATAGGCTACGGCAGGAAGGTAGGTCTCAAAAACAGAGCCACGGGACAATAAGTCAGTGACCTCGTCGTAGTCAGTCAAAGCATCAGCTTTCTCATAATGACCAACCTCCTTCCATCCACGATAGGTAGGTTCCACGGATTGCCTTGGGGGAGGCTTTGATTTTGCTTCGGATAAGTCGAAATCTTCACTGATGGTCCAATCGACGGTGGTCTCGCGTACATCGTCAGAGTCGCTGGAGTTGCCGAAATCCTTAGAGTCAATATCCTCAACCGTGGCTTGGTCGGGGGCTTCCAAGACCTCTTGCGGCTGACCATGTTAGTATACGAAAAAAAAAAGATAATAGCAATTGGAGAGTATTATAGGGTCACATACGGATGTGGCGACTTCGGCCAGCATTCTAAATATAGGGTAGATTGAAGGAGAATGTTACTTGCGCAGTGCAATAGGTATGGGGATTAGCTTAGTCGTGCGGCTCACAAGACACTAGGTGTGATATCATTGCGCTTTCTTCTATCCTGCGTGCGACGCTATGTATGCTGCAGGAGAGGGCCCTGGTTGAGGCCCATAAGGTGAATGATACTCCAGGGGGGGAGACAAACTGGAAAAGGAAATATATGCCAAGAAAGGTAAAAAAGCCTTAGGATGGAAAAGGCTATGTACAGGTCCGACCCAACCCACTCGTTCTAAGTCCCAATTTAAAGTTTTTGGGTTGATTGTGTCAAAAGAAGCTTTTTTAGCCGAAAAAAATACCCAACTAGAGAGGATGAATTGCAAAAATTATATGAGCACGTCTGAATCCAGTGCAAAATACAAATTAGAAAATGAAAAAAAAACTCCGACTCCGAAATGGAACTGCAAAATAAATACCCCCCCCCCCCCCCCCCCCCCCCCAAAAAAAAAAAAAAAAAAAAAAAAAAAACCCACCCCCAAAAAGAATATGCAAAAAAAAACCCCCCCCCCCCCCCCCCCCCCTCAAAAAAAAAATAAATAAATAAGGCTGCCCAGAATAACTCCCAACGGTGTCGTCTTTGTAGAAGAGTGGAATTGAATCCAGTAGTTATGCAAAGGCTTATTAAGCTTCTATAAATCAGGCCCTTTTTCCTGAATGGCAGATATTGCGCGGCTTTGTTTGGGGCCTCAGTATGCGTGATGTTATTTGAGATTCCCTGAGATTAACCTCAAATAATACACATTGTCAACGCACGGCACATGAGGCTCCATATAAAACGCCGCCAACCCTAATATTTACTGTTCTCCAAAAGATATCCTGGTGTATTTTCACCCCTTTTTTCCGCTCTGTTTCCACCCTGTTTCTTCCCTGTTATCTGTTCTGGTAGTGATGAGGCGCATATATCAGATAAGCATTGTATTTGCTATTGTTCTTGGGTACTTCTTGTTTCTAGTGGCGGTTCATCCAGGGCCACAGGCAGTATCAATTCCGCTTAGTGCGGCTCGGAACCACCTCCATGACCCTCCTCATCGTAACACCGATGTCCCTTGTTCGAACTATTTGGGTGGGGGCTTCGATGACACCCTCACGCTGGTGCTTAAATCCGTGTTTCCAATTGACCTGGTGATATCCTATAATAAATCCAATTCGTCTAGTTGCAACATGATTGCACGCTATGCTAGCTTCAGTCACATACTAAACCACGAGCTCACTGGCCAATTTGCCATCGTCCCCGGCAATGGCTGCCATTTACAACCCAATGATGTGGTTACCAGCCTTTACGATAAAATTCTCATTGTTCAACGTGGCGAGTGCTCATTTGTTGAAAAAGTGGAGAATCTTTTGGCTTCCCTGCTTTCTCCCAGAGCCATAATTATTGCCAACAATATTCCTCAGGGTGACCTCATCACCATGTACCACCGCACCTTCAATCATGATGACGCAACCAAAACCCCCATGTTGTTTATTAGTCTTGAAGACTATGAAGTTTTGAAGCTGCTTGAACTGTACAATACCTCACTCTCTATCTCCACGGTGGCCCTCGATTCCATCATGGGCATTTCTTTGCTGATGGCCCTTGCGCCTCCCATAATGTTTTTGTTGTTCTACTTGACTATCCGCTTTGTTCAGCATTATCGACATCGCCGGATGAGTGTCATGAACGAGCGCTACGTTGCTCAGTTACCCGTGTACATGTACAGAGGCAATCATTTGATCCCATGCTCGAATTTCTATGAATACTTGAAGTCAACCAAGCAAACTGAAGATGTGCCATTTATACTGTCGTCGTCCGATGATGTGGCTACTGAGGAAGTGGAAGCAAGCCTGGATGGTGACAACTTGGTGATCAACGGCACCGACATTTACTCGTTGAAGCATTTGAGCCTATTATTTTCCAAGACAGACTACTATCCGACTCTGAAATGTTCCATTTGCCTAGGGCGGTTGGTGCCTTTGCAATCGAGAGTGCTCCTCCTCCACTGCAAGCACATGTATCATGAGAAATGCCTTTCGAACTGGCTCATAAACTTCAAGAAATCGTGTCCCCTCTGTAACAAAATAATACGCCTTAACGAAGAATCTACAACTTATGGCACATTTGGAAGAGACTTGGAGGCGGCTTCAGATGAGGGTTTACTAGGGCAAGAAGATGTTCTTTTACGAGATGATACTGATGGAGAAAGCAGGCTGATTTTCCACGGCGACGAAAGCTTAAGTGCACCTCACATAAGCACATCCACTCCGCTCAGTGCTCTTAGCTACGTGTCGATGCCCATATTGCCCATCCGCCCAGAAGTGTCTGGCTCGCCAAGTGTCAGTACATCATCAGGGTTGTCCTACGTGACCACGCGGTCTAAAAGCATCGAGGCTATAGGTACTTCAGTGGAGTCTGAATATCTTACACCCTTGGCAACAAACGACTCTTCAGCAGATGACGAGCGGACCGAAACTGCGCAGTCGGTGAGTTCAACGTTGTCCTACCAGCTGCACTAGTCAGCAAACCCGATGTACTAATCAGTATACGAGTTGCATTAGTCAGCATGCCAGATGCAGTATTGTCATAACAGGAAGCACTCAGCATAATCAGCTGATGCATTGATTGCCAGCACGCTGAAAAGCATCCTTGAATTAGCATTGCAACATGATCTCACCATTGGTACTTGAATAATTCACCGTTGAATATTATAGCCCCATTCGCACCCAACTCTTGTAGCGCGGTCGTACATGCACCCCACAAATGATCGTCTCACGTGACAGAAAAGATGACATTGCCGATGGACGTGTACCCACAACACACCAACGTGGAAGCGACGCCATACCAAGTGGGAAACAGGAGTACAGTCCTAGTGTTTTGCAGCAGCAATGAAGCAAGAAAAAGAAGACAATTTAGAACCTGAGACCTCGGTTAACGAAGAAGGCTACTCCTCCACACATGATTCCAACGCTCCAGAAGATCAACAGAGACGTAAGAAACGCAAGAGAAAGGTGGAGATGGCCTGTATTTATTGCAGGCGTTCACACATGATATGTGACGATGCTAGGCCTTGTCTGAGGTGTATCAAGAGAGGTATAGGGCATCTATGTCGAGATGAACCTACCAACAGTAGACAGAAGAAGAAGCCAGGGAAACCAGAACAGGGCCAAGCGACAGAGGAGCAAATTTCCGCTGATGCTGCAATTGCTCTACATCCAAACAATGTCTTGCACCCAGTGGCACCCTTTGACCAGAGAGCTCAGAGGCTACCGGGAGAAGGCTATAAGGTTCCAGACCCTAATGCAGCAGCAACAGCGGTCCGAAACCCGAACCCAAACCCAAACCCAAACCCGAATCCAAACCTCAACAAAAGCCTTCCGTTCAACCAGGAGCCATTTTTCTACTCGGAGCATGCGGGCAGTGAGTTCAGTTCCCTCAACGACTTTCTCTCCATGATTGATGACCCAGATTTGGTCAATGGCGCATTGAACAGTGAGCCGTCCAATACAGACACATCGCTCTACTTCCCCTTAAATGGCGAAACACCCACGTCCAATGGGTTCAGCCAGATACCGCAATTCTCTCCGGCTTTAGTCCAGAACACAACGTTTCTAGACACATCTTTGGCTGGGCCCCAAAGACCACCCGATCAAGAAGTCCTTCCAGGCGCCACACACACTGAAGTGGACAGACTGAGGGAGAGACCGACTAGTGGTAGAGAAAACGGGCTCGAGTCCGGGAAACACCAACCGGTGATTTCTGATTCTGCCAGAGATAAGTTCTTCTTGACTGCAGCAGACCCCACCACGGAAATTTCTCCAGAAGAGAGGTTGAAGCAGGTGATCAAAGCCAAGTTGGAGGCTGGGCTTCTTCAGCCTTATAATTATGCAAAAGGCTATGCCCGTCTCCAGAGCTATATGGACAACTACATGAACCGAACATCCAGACAACGGATCTTGAAGCCGCTTCTGATCTTCCGGCCTGCGTTTAGAGCTATTGCCAAGACGCTCAAGGATGTGGACTTGGTGCTTGTTGAAGAGAGTTTTGAACGCATGCTTTTGGATTATGATCGTGTTTTCACATCCATGGCTATTCCTGCTTGTTTATGGAGACGGACAGGTGAGATCTACCGAGGAAACAAGGAATTTGCCTCGCTTGTTGGTGCCACCACAGACGATTTAAAGGACGGAAAACTTGCTATTTATGAGTTAATGAGCGAAGAAAGTGCAGTGAATTTCTGGGAAAAGTATGGGGCCATTGCTTTTGATAAGGGCCAGAAAGCTGTGCTTACAAGTTGTAATTTGCGGACCAAGGATGGGTTGAAGCGGAAGAGCTGTTGTCTTAGTTTCACCATCAGAAGAGACCGCTACAACATCCCGAGCTGTATTGTTGGAAACTTCATTCCAATAGATCCATGATAATGGTGATCTGCCTATCTACTTGTATTTTTACTTGTATACTTGATAATTTGTAAGTGATTTCGAATGTATTCTTTATTACTCATGATATACATACCACTACTCTTCGTCGCTGTCTCCAAGCTCCATTGCGTCATCCATGTCCTCCGCAGAATTTCTGTTTGCCTTGGCCTCTCGCTCGTCAGCAATGGCCTGCTTCAAGAGTCTAGCCTGGTCTTCTCTGACCTTTCTATGCACAGAGACATACTGACCCAAAGGAGTCGACTCCCATTTCTCGTCCTTGAGGAATGCTTGCACCTCGGCCTTATTGGAAGGACCATAGTCCACATTGCTTCTCTTGGAGGTAATGTAAGATGCATTGGCGTTCAACTTCTCCACGAGCTGCAGGATTTGCTTGTTGAACTTACCACTCTTGGACTTCTTGGCGTGCCGTCTGAGTGTTAATATCACCGGCGTCACGAGCTCGGGAAATGCTATGCTCTTGCAGTATAACACCAAGTACTCACTGGTCAACTCGATGAACTGGCTCTGCAAGCCCTCCTGGTACACTCTGGTACCCAAGTATTGGGGGCCCACTTTGATGATGTACTCGAACTCTAAGCCAGGCAAAGGATTGTTTTTTGGGGCTTTCGTGAACGCCGTGGACGTCAAGATTTCCGAGAGCAATGGGAAGATAGGAATGAACACGCCGGTACCCTGAGACAATCTGATCAACGAGCGGATCAAGTAGAACCTTAAGGGGAAGAACTGAGGTGTAGGAATTAATCTGATGACTCCCAAAGTGACCTGGACCAATGGGTAGATCAACGACCTCAAGGGCGACTCGTGAGACTTGTGTGTAATGAGCTCTTTCTCAGGGTTGCAGTGTTGAGACAAGACTCTGGACCAGAAATCCAACGAATGGCAGAATTGCCAGTTGTAGATGATTTTGTGGGCGTCCTTTCCTCCGTTGGCAGAAGAATTACTGGTGGACGTGATGGTGTTCCTCAAGTGCACGGCCAATTGACGCACGAACTCGAAGCCAACGGTGTAAGACAACTGTTCGTCGATTCCGAACAATTCTCCGGCAGAGTTCTTAGCGAAGTTGATGGCATCCAACGTGTATGCGTTGGTGGTACGGCAGTGTTTTAAGAACAGAGAGTACGACATTCTCAAGATGACCTCCAAGGCGGAGTCGGAGAATTCTCTAGCCACATTGTTCAAGAAAGCATAAGCTGCCACCTGTGTTTCAGTGCTTGTAGTGGTGGCCCAAACATCAGCCACGGCCTGCACCACCAACTTAAGAATCTTGCGTTGAGAGACGTAGTATGGGAACACCTCAAGAACAGACGACAAAACCAATGCGGCAGTTTCGGTGTTATTAATATCATGCAAGATCGTGAGGTAGGCATTGGCCTGGCGTCTCATTAGACTAGTGATCTTGGCGGCCACGGACAGTTTGGTGTTGACCGACCGCTGTTCTTTGTTGTTTTTGGTATATGGGAGTAAGGTTTGGATGGCTTCAGGCACACGCTTCAAGCCCACGAACATTAAGGTGGTGAACACCGACTCGTCGCTGACCTTGAAAGGAGTTTCGTTCTCGTCGCTGGAATTTATATCCACCACAGCCTTGAACGCATCAATCACCTGCTTAATGGTCTTCAATGTAGGCTTGTTCTTTAAGCTCTTATCCCATTGGTCCACCACTTTGCTGGTGATCTCGAACTGCTTGCTTTTAGATTGAGATTTGGATTCGTCGTCTTCCGATTGTTCCCCTTCACTGATGGCGTCCAATGGGTTGACTGTTTCGAAGTCCAAGAGGTTCTTGTCGTTTTCCTGTAAGTATTTGAAAAACTCGGGGTCTTTTTCTTCCAACGCCTTCATGTCTTGCTTCATCATTTCCTCATCTTCCTCTTCAGAAGAACTTTCATCACCTTCTTGTTCATCTTGTTCTTCTTCTTCTTCTTCTTCTCCAGACTCTTCTCCAGATTCCTCTCCAGATTCTTCCTCTTCTTCAGAAGCCTCGAGCATATCTTCATCATCGTCGGAATCGTCTTCGCTGGTCTTTGTAACAGTTCCCTTCTTAGGCTTTGGGACCTCGAAACCGCCCTCGAAAAATTCGTCTACCGACATGTCATCGAAGATGGGCTTTGTGGCTTTCTTTTCCTTGGGCTCAGCGGGCTCGTCGCCCTTCTTGCTTCCTCTTCTGGAAGCATACTTTTTGTTCTCCTTTTGCACCTCACGACGGTGGTCGATGGTATGCTTCAAATGCTTGTTTTGAAACTTCCGGGTGGCCTTTGACGTTTTAGCCATTTTGGTGTAGTTAGTTTCAGAGGTGAAAAAATGGCTGAGATGAGATGCGCATCCTCGATAAATCGGGCGGTATATGCAGGTACCCAGAGTAAAGCACTAACCATGGACAACTATAACAAACAATTTAACGAGGTATTAGTTAAGAAAAGCAGACCAATATACTTCTGAACTTACAAACTTATACATATTTCTGTAATGTGCTATTAGTAGGCAAATATTGTGAATACTGTAAATAGTGTGAAAAGTGGAAAATTAGAGTAGTGGAATTGTGGAGTAGTGTAAAGTACGGTATTGTAAGTGAGTGAGTGTGAGTGAGTGAGTGTGAGTGAGTGTGGAGAATAATGAGTGAGGGAAGTATAGTGTAGTGAGCCTAGTGGGATTAATGAGAGTGTGAGAGTAAGCGTGTAAGAGTGAGACTAGTGAGTATAATGCGTATGGTGGAGAAGAATGAGTATAGTGCGGTAGAAAAGGTTGAGTTAAGAAGTGCAGTATGAAGTGTGAGTAGTGGGGCGACTGTACTGACTAGTACTCACTGTGACTCCAAATGTACTACTAATTACGACTACGACTACGACTACGACTACGTACTGTTCACTGTTCATTGTTCACTATAGCATTCACTTCAAATGAGTCTATGTTGGTTAATTGTCTCTTCTCTTTCGCTAGAAGGTAAGTTCAGGGTCTGGCTGTGTATTATAAGAACACCACCCCAAACCAAGGCATTACATCACTATGTACAAGAGCCCGAAGAGGTATAGACCTTCGCATCCATACTTATAAAGTCGATAGCACTCTGCAACAACTTCAAGTGATCAGGAAACATTCACTTTGGATAATTGTAGTAGTGTGTATAAGTTCTCCTTTGTCTTCTTCTTATCATTATAATGATTCCTACTTTTTTCATGATTTTGTTGACTAATGTACTAGTGGAGAGCCAGAGCTATGACTGAGGCCGAGCGTAGCTTTAATTACCTGATGTGCGATACAGTACTCTTACTTGACACTATCCTAAACATGAGCCTCCGTATATTGAGACATTTCTAACCATATTGAGATTATTTGGAGTAATATAGAACTGATTACAAAATGACATTGGGATCATATCGGATCTGTTTTTTTTTTATTTTTATTTTTATTTTTTTTGACCTGCTTGTGTACAGTGCNTGGGATCATATCGGATCTGTTTTTTTTTTATTTTTATTTTTATTTTTTTTGACCTGCTTGTGTACAGTGCTTTTCAAAATTATTCAAACCAGCGCAACAAAATGTTTCGTACCCCTTTGCACAGTCTTTCAAACCAAATGGACAGGTTGTTGTATACAGGATAACAAGGAAACTAATTCAGTTCTTCACCCTTAATTGGTACTGTAAGACTCCCAAATGTAATATATATGAGGTAATCGTCCAGATTCAAGATTTCAGAATATTGAATTTTAAAAAAAAAATTGGTGTGAAACATTATGCCATTTGGTTTGAACCATTCTGTCTTGTTGGTTCGAAACATTTTGCTGCGCTGGTTTGAATAGTTTTGAAAAACACTGTATAGTGTAGTCTTTCACTAGCTTATAGTAGTGCAACTGCTCGCACTCGATAGATAGGTCACCTAAGGTGCACCTAATCTTTGCTCTCGAACAAAAGTTATTTTAATATTAGAATTATTTGCTTATTCGTATAATCCATGTTTAGGGACATGACTTTTACTTAATTCTACAATTTTAGTTTCCTGGAGACGTATAGTCTGCTTTTTTACTACAGACTACTACAGATACTACAGACTACTAGCTTAACTCGACATAAACCACTCACTATAATGCCCAGTTATATTACTAGTACTTTCCTAGACTATGGCTTATATCGCTAACTACTAGTACAGTGTTTTTCAAAACTATTCAAACCACACTACCAAAATTAAACAAACCAATAATTCAAAATGTTTCGTACCTCTTCGCACAGTCTTTCAAACCAAATGGACAAGTTGTTCCGTCCGTTTTTCACCCTTGATTAATACTGCAAGACTTCTGTCCCAAATGTAGTACCATATGAGGCAATCTTTCAGGTTTAATCCTCCATATTTAAGATTTCAGAATATTCATTTCTAATAAAAGTTGATGTGAAACATTACGCCATTTGGTTTGAAACACTGTGCGAAGGGGTATGAAACATTTTGTCTTCTTGGTTCGAAACATTGTCTTCTTGGTTCGAAACATTTTGTCGCGGTGCTTTGAATAGTTTTGAAAAACACTGTACTACTTAGACCTTCATACAATGAAATAATAGACCTAGCTTACACAGTCAATCAGACTTATATCTAAAAGTATTTCTATTGATATTTTTACGAATAAATTTTATATTAATGTATTTGCTTATTAGGATCCTATTTATCACCAATTCAATTTGTAGTTGAGAATTACCGGAATTGACTAGTACTCACTTAGTCGAATGAACCCTGGAACGCCCTCTGGAGCCACCACACAATCTTATCATACACAATATTATTGGCATTGTGGTAGTAGATGGAATGGTCGCTGTCTGGAAAAAAATGCAAGTCGTAGTTTTCCACTTCCGCCTTATCAAACTTATCCAAGAGCCAAAGTGTGTTCTGGATATGCACATTGTCATCGGCTGTGCCATGCATGATGTAGAAGCGCAGGACATCTTTGAAGTTTTCAAAGTTGTTGATGCGTGAAACGGCCTCGTAGTTGACATTTTCGCTGGGTTTGCTCATGTACCTCTCTGTGTATATGGAATCATAAAACATCCAGTCGGTGACTGGGGCCACGGCTATACCATATTTGAACGTCTTTCCGTGGTCGCTCTCGAGTGTCTTTAAAGTAAGGAATGCCCCGTACGACCATCCCCACAAAGCTGTTCTGCTTGAATCAATGAACGAATTTTGCTTGATGTAGTCACTGACAATTAAAGTCATGTCACGAGGGCCCCAAAACCCAATCTTGTTGTTTGCATATGCCTTTATTTTCCAGTCATCACTTCCAGTCCCACGCGGGTCTATGATAAGAACAACCGCATTCAAAATGCTGCTTGCGACATCTTGGAAATCAACCACAAACTTATTATCCACCGTGGTGGACCCAGGCCCTCCATACCCATGTACAAGAAGGGGATACAGTTTTTTGGGGTCGAATCTGGGTGGTAGAATTTCAATCATGTTCAATTCCACCTGCGTATCACCATGTCCTACCACCACTTTTCTTGGAATCCTTGTGGGAAGATTAGTTGATTTGATGGCCTTGCTTACTCGTTTAACATCGTTCAAAGGCTCCATTTCAAGAAGAATCTTTGGATCTTCTTCCAACTCTGCTAGCCTCACAAGCTTTTGCCATGGCTGCGCTGGACCTTTATACCGGAAATCAACAAAGAGGTTATCAGGACTGAAAATAAGGTCTGCCGAAAAATCTTTCATGAATGATTTCTGTTGTAAGGGGGTGCTGCTCTCTTTGTCTGGAAGGGTTATTTTTGAGAATGTATTGTTCATATTCGTCCCGAACATGCCAAACACAGAGTCGTCCTCCGAATCATACGCCAAAGGAGATGCAAGGTTCACAGGGCCCAAAAGACTGGAGTAGTTTTGCGAGCGTGCATCATCAAAAACTGCCAAGTTCACTATATTATCCACAACCACACGATCAAGGTACTTTGTAGAGTTCTCGCCCTTTACCACCGTGATTGGCTGTGCCTTTTCTATCCAGCCATCGTAATCAGCAGCGTTCTGTGTGGAAATGTATTCTGCAGTACTTGATTTTGAAGGTGAATACAATTTTTTCACCAACACTGAACTTTGCCGATCCGAAAGCTTTATGATGAGGTTATCGGAATTCAACCAGGCCGCATCATATAGAATGAAGTCCTTTGAGATTGTTTCATCAGCAAGTCCCGTTATTTCAGTATTTTCGGCCAGTTGCAAATCGTAAGAATAGAGTCTCACTGTAGGGTTTGGTGTGCCCGGTCTAGGGTACCGAATAATCGACCGGAGCGGATACTTTCCAACGTCTTCAGCACCATCTCTATCAATGTCTTCATAAGACATGGCGACCTCGTCACTTCCCTTGACGTAATAGTTCAAGTCGTATATTCCCACCTCGGTATCGTTTATAGATGTGTAGGCAAGACGACTCAGGTCAGGACTCCACCAAATCATCTTGTCTTGTGGATAAACTTCCTCTTCGTATACCCAATCAGGCTTGCCGTTGTAAATATCGGGGCTTCCGTTGTCTGTGATGCTTTTTACTTCCATAGACTCAATATCTAAGATGTACATGTTATGGTTATGGCCAAAAGCGACGTGCGTACCCGAAGGTGAAAACTGGACGAAATGAAGCATGGCCAAATGACCACTAGGAGTATTAGGAGGGACAAGCGGGACTATTTCGCCAGTGACAGCTTTCCAAACCCACCAGTTAGAGAAATAAGAGTGTCTCCATTGAGCCATCAGATTCGAGCGAATCAAGTGACTGGTTGTCTTATTGTCCACCGAGACACCAGGGTTTAGTATGAGGTCTTCAGCATAGAAAAATTTGCCCCCATAATTGAACTGGGTGGATTCGAGTATAACCTGCTTGTAGTTCGTATCGACTTGTTTAACCATGAAGTTCAGGCCTTCTGAGGTGAAATAGAACCCTCTTGCAGATGAAGTATGTGTGGCAGGAAACTGTGCAGACCGTAGCCACCTTACAGGTACATCAAACGTATGGAAAGCAGCGGACCGGTACTTTGAAAGCGTCAAGTTTTGGTTATGCGGAGAAAAACTATTGAGCGATACATTCTTCCCATGTAGAGATGCCATATTCGTGTTTGGACCGTACCACAACGCTCGGGCATGATCTCTGGAGTCTTCATTAGAGTAGTAGATGGTGAATATGATCCATAACACTATGGCAGTGGCCGTAGCAATCCCGATGGATTTTTTGGTGAAGCCGTTTAGGCCCTTCAGCTTGTTTAGCACTGTCCTAAATATAGGGTCATTTTCGAACGTATCTTCGTTCAGTCGGGAGCGAGTGATTCTATCAATCTCTTCAAATACAGCGGATACCCGAGATCTTGAAGCAAGCGGTTCAGGGTGCAGGGGCACGGGATCTGGGTTTGATGACTCAGGCGATAGATCGTCTAGAGGTATCAGGTTCACCGGCTGGTACTGGTGATTTTTAGGCATCCTGGTTTCGTATAAGAATTTTGAAGTGTCGTGCAAATCTATGCCAATTTCAGTATATTTTTTTGAGCCTTTGGGAAGGTGGAATCTTGGGCAGTGCACGTGTTCTGGTTAGCCTGGGCAGTGATGTTGCCTGAGATCTTTGAGATACGCGGGGATCTAGTTCAAGTATACTAACCAGTTGCAAATGGGAATGGGATTACAGTAGTGCCAGACAATTTTTTTTTCCTAGGAAAGAATATTATAAAATTCCCAAAAAAAAAAAAACTCTCCCAATATTAACTTCTCCGGTTTCTGACCTGAGTGTCAATTTATGCTTTCCCTTCCGCTTTAGTCCTTCAAAGGCCACTTCTCTAACATCAGGCCCCCGCGATGGCTCCATGCCGGCACACAAGCCCTACCGGTCGCGCTTGGGACTTTATACTGCTGTTGCAGCTACTATAATAGAGCTATAATGACATATGCGTCTTTGTTTGGCGAGGAGTGCTCGGTAGCTGAGGTCAAGAAGATTCTCGCAGGTGATTGGGATGAAGGGGCGTTTGGAGGTGCTTTGAAAGAGGCTTCTGGAGTATTTGCTTCTAGCCCTGACTCTCATAAGGTGTCAATTACACACGTGTTCAAAAGATGTGTGTCCATTTTGTCGGAGCATAACAATAATAGTAGCTTAAAAGAGGGGCTTGGATCAGCTGATCCACATGCTGTGCTTGAGACGGAACAACTCAATTTGTCCCAGTTCCATAATGCTGAGCTTGACACTTCTTCTTCGCACCCAAGAGTGGAAGTATCTGAAAAGGTTCCACTTTCTGCCAACCACGATGATGGAGACGATATCACGGATATCACCAATACAGACTCTACATTTGTGAGTGCTCCAGAAACAGAAGAATCAAATCTTCATTTGAAGAATGCTCCTACTCCTACCGAGCCTTCTACCCCTGGATTTGAAGGTAGTGGTACATCAGAAAAGGAACAGGAAAAAGCGCCGGAATTCACCACCACGATGGGCCGCAATATTTTCAGACTATTTAACGTCTGGTTTAATGTTCTCTCGCATGAACCGGCCTCTAATAACCATAATCTTTTGCTTGCGGTGTTCTCCAGTGAGGAAAGTGACGAATTATTGAGTGACAATGACTTATCTTCTCTCTTATTTGAAGCAAACACTTTTTTGAGCCGTGCTATTAAACTGAACAACCTCACATTGGCAGAATCTATAAAGGAGTCTGTTCACATGATTCATGGTATCTTGGCTGCTATCTTTAAGACTATAGGGCTTGAGGCCAAACATGGCACTCCACAGACTGCACTCATCTTGAAGAGATTACTCCATATGTTTTACCGTGTTGATTTCTCCATTACTTTTGGATCTTTATTGGAATTGACTACCAGCAAGTTGTTATTTGCAAACAACCAAGAAGAAGCCAAGGTGCTTCAAGAGAAAATGGCCGCACATCAATCTCTCAGGCTCTCGTACGTTACATTGAGCAAGATCCTTGTTTGCATAGCTTCCCTTGCGAATTGCCCCAAAAACTTGTTCTTGGAGAAAAAGTCGTCCGACTCGCTGGACATCACTGCCATTGACAACAATTATTTTAACGTGTACTCCCATACCATGCAAAACTTTAATTTCGCTGATCCCAAAAATGTTGCATTGTTTGAGTCGCGGATTATTCCATACCTCGCTGCGGACTTCAACCTCTACTACGAGTATAGCCCGGACTTGTTGCAGCATTCACTCAAGCATTCCTCGTTCTTCACGTGGATCACTGGTGATGCATTGAGCTCAAGCCTGTACTTGTATACGCATACAGTGGAGGACTTGACGGATTTCGAGAACCAACCTCTTGATCCTCGTGATCCTTTCCTCTATGAAGTGGAGTACTTTGAACACAAGTTGAAGTTGAGGAAGTTGCATTCGGAGAATCAGCAAAACACAGACCTTCTGTGCCCGTCATATCTCATGATATCAACACTTATTCTTTTGTATGTTGATAATCCTTCCTTTGTCGAATACCTCTGCAAGCTGAAGGACTCGAGAATACCTCTCTTGAACATCTGGTTGTGTGTATCTTCGTATGTGCACCACTACCAGTACAAGTCGGAGATCAATAAGAAGGGGACCAGAATGTTTTTGCTAGCAATGCTCAAGTTGACTTCATCAGGATCTACGTTCTTGAAGCTCGCTGCTGATGGGTACACCATCAACGAGAGCTCATGGAAATTCTGCCACCACAAGTCGTCTTTTATTCCTGTCAATAAGGAAAACGAAAACCGACCTATTCTTTTCTACGTGATGGATGTGCTTCAGGTGACGTTCAGATTTAACCTTTCGAGGAAGTTGAGTTTGACAAATGTGAAGCTTGCTTTGACCGTGCTCTATCAAATCCTTATATACTACGAGGCACATCCTACGGAGGACCTAAAGACTTACCACTGGAAAGAGCTTTATGTGTCATTAGCCAATTTGCTTCGCTTCATTGCAAAGACTCATAACGAAGAACGTGTCAAGCTTGTTGTTGAAGAAACGTTTGCCACTTTTGACTTGCTTTTATCGCCTGTGTTCGATAAGGTCATTGTTGATACCGTGAGCACAAGGTTTTTTGGTAGTCACTTGGTCAAGTCGATGAACTACGATTTGCTCTACATCATGCTACAGCAACGGGAAATTTTATCTGGGTTATTCACGAGGTACATTGTGCAAACAGACAACTTTCCTCGCGTGGAAAAGTCTTTTGATACCTTTGAAGAGAAGCTTCTGGCTATCAAGACTGAAATTAGTGAGCATGATGTTCAGCAGATGATTAGTGGTCTCTCCATCTTGAGCGAGGAAGAGGTTCGTTTGACATCCGTGACATTGGAAGATTTCAATAATGTTGATACTTTCAAATACTTGGACCGGTTTATTGATGAATCCAGCGAGCAGATTCGTGAGAACACCGAAGTACTGCAACTCCTACTTGACAATGAGTGGATGCCTTCCAAGATACAGTGATGGACCTTAACTTTTTTCACAGTTTAGTAATTGATTTTTTTTTCTAGTGAATTCTTTGAATATGTACCTGAATCATTGGATGGATCTGAAAAAGTCCATACAAGTGGTGAAGACCACCAAAAGAATACCTCCGCCAGGACCCAATCTCAAGACCTTAGGAATAAAACCCTTGTAAAGAGCACCAAGTCCCTCCTCCTTGGCGACGGTAAGAACTGAAGGAATAGTCCAAATGTATTTAGAAGAGCCTGCTTGAATTCTGGACTTAACCACATCAAAAGGAGTGTTCAACATAGTACCGAAAGTACCACCAATAGTTCCGCAAGTCAAGTCGATAAGGGTCTTTTCGGAAGGAGTTTCTGGCTTAGGCATCAAGCTTCTCACCTGGAAAATCAATCCAAAGTATCCTGCATTCCACGACACGTGTCTCCACATAGTGGACTCCAAGCCCTTGTACAAACCAAGCAAACCGTCCTGCTTGATAATGTGCTTCACGACTTCGCCCATACCATTGAACTTGGAAGTTCTGTCCTGTAACTTAATCTTGATCAATTCGAAAGGAACAACCACGAAAGACTCGGTGGCTCCAGCAGTGGCACCAGTTAAAATGGCCAAGGACTGGTTCATTTGGGGAATGTCGAACGCCTTTCTGTAGAATTTTCCCCACTCATCATTGGCAGCAAATTTGATGGCTCTCTTTGGTGCCTCCATCAAAATAGGGGCCGAAATACCCTTGTACAATCTTGAAAAGCCCTCCTCGGCCACGATTTTTTTTAAGCACCGGAGAGTCCCGTTGTAGTCGGACGTGGTGGCCAATTGTTGTCTGGTTTTGACAACATCTAAGGGGTACATGACCATGATCTCGGAAACACCGGCCACGGCACCCGAGAGGAACTGGTAAATGAAAGGCAATGGTTTAGGCTCAGACATGGTGGGTTGAAATAAAGCTCAGTATATGAGTAATTGGAAGCGGACACTCAAGGTGCAGGGCTAAAAAGGGGCTTTTAAGTTTAGCTGGTGAAAAGGAAGTTTTCTTCCAATGTCGACAAGTGTCTTGAAACTATTTATAAGAAGTAGCAGGAAAAAGCTGGGGAATGAGAAAAATTAGATTCGAAAAGATTGGGTGCATTGTGCATTACACCAGTGAACGCGCGGGAATTACATTGATACTATTGACTCAAACCAGGACATGTTGAATCACGCGATAAGTTGCCATGAGTGCTCGGGTGAGGCTTTGGAGTTGGGGGACGAAGTCACATGAGCCCCATAACCCTTTCTCTATAAATTATTGGATAACGATCCTAGAGCATCGAATATTCATGACCTATGTGATCTTGCCCTGTCTGGAGATAAGCCCATAGAGGAAGTCAGATCGGAGCGTTTTCGCTCGCGCCTGCACACAACATGAGGGGAACCGGCCTACGCGATCTGGAAATAGTTGCCGAAAGGCCCAGGGGATTTTCCGAGATAAAATGCTTTTCATTGTAGATTTAGGGTTTCGCATTATTTTCGCTAAGTTTTATTCATAGCTTATTATTTAGTAGTGCTCTTATAAGTAAGCCCTTGGAAAACCTCAACCTATATACTGGGCCGGGTAACCCGCTTCGCGATGGGTATAAAAACCCCAGCTCATCCTCAACTACTTTTCTTCTTCGTGCGGCGCCAGAACTTATACCGTGTTGCTTGTCTGTTCACGTTTCCCTACGAGTTGGCGAGTGTCAAGTTCTGGTCTGAAAAACGTCCAGTGATGGATATCGACCATCTTAACGCCCTTTCACAATTCTGGCTAACGGATATGCTTGCCTTGTGCTTGTGTTTTCATGGAGTGTTGTGAGGGCTGGTAGGTCATACATTACCACGAAAGTAGCCAATTTGGATTGAAAAGTAGCCAATGCGGATTGATAGAATTGTAGTAAAAAAATTCCTAGATCCAAGTAGCTCAGAATTTATTCTTGGCGTGAAGTAGATTTGTTATGTGCCATAGCTGGTCCACACTTTCATAAGTGCAATGCCTATGTTGACCAGAATGCCCGAGAAGATGCCCATCTTGTGCGACCGGTTGAACATGGTATCGTCCACCATAAGAAACACCACGGCCACAAACCCCAAAAATGTACCAATTAATAGACCAACGATGGCGTTTTCTTTGCTGAATAAAACTTCAGGGTCGCCCAAAGGGCCTCCTGGCCCGGGGTTTGCCCCTCCGTTGGCCGTGGCTGGTCTTTCCGGAGGACCTGCATTGGGCGCATTGTAGCTTGTAGAATCTAGCCAGCGTTCCTCCATTTCTCGGATCCGCTGCTGCTGCCTTTCGTTTTCCTCCATATCCGTGACTCCCTGCAGATCGCCAGGATCCGAGGTGCCGGGGAAATGTATTTGTTGGAACTGTCTTCGCAAGTCGTCCACCTCCTGCACGCTGACTCCTTGCAGAAGAAGACGGTCGAAGCCAATGACCTGGGGGTCTGTTTGGCTAATGTTAGCCCTCTGGTCCAATTCACGTTCCTGCTCGAGCTGAGAGGCCGTCATTTCGTCCCCAATCAAACAATGAATATAGATTTCAAGTGTATTGCTCTCGTCTCCTGCAGCCTTCATCTGTCTGATTTTAGGCTCGAACACCTCCGTCTTGAAGTTTGTTTGGTCATTTAAAACTCGCCCATTATAGATCAAACGTATCCGTCGAGTACTGGTGCCGCTGATCTTGCGCCGTATCATCATTTTGAACCATGACGTGTCCACAAGCTTATTGATATCGTCTCGCTCGAAGTTCACCGTTATGGGAAGACTCAAGTCCGGGTGCTCCACAGTGCCTGCGCCTGTATCGGTGAACCTAATGATTGCATTGACCTTCATGAGTTGTAAGGGTATGTATTGTTGATATTAGGTGTATAATGAAGGGGATTAGATGTGGCAGTGTGTGTATTAGTGAGTGTATTAGTGTGTGTATTAGTGAGGTGTAGATGTGAGGTGTAGGTTGAGTATGGGGTACTATTACTGAGGTGTACGCGCATACGATACTGCTAGTATACGCACCAAAGTAGTGACTCTCCAGTGAGTGTCTACTCTGACTAATCTATATTGTCTACTCTGTCCACTCTGTCTAATTTATTCTGTCCATTTTGTCGATTTTGTCCAATCTGTCTAATCTGTCTAATCCATTTCTATAACTCAAAATAAAATTTAAACCTATTTCCTTTTTTAGTGTCCTCTTTATTTATTCAGGTTTCTACATTACTAGCATTCTGCGCACATCATGCGATAATCTATCTGGCCGTGCGTCTTAAGTATAGCACTCAAAAATATATACCAGGTCCCCAACGGTTAATGCTTACACCACCAATCAACATCCACAAATGGATCGAGGAAAACTCCCACCTTCTCCAGCCTCCCGTAAACAATTATTGTCTCCATAGAGGCGGGGCTACGGTCATGATAGTGGGAGGCCCCAATGAACGGACTGATTACCATATCAACCAGACCCCAGAGTATTTCCACCAGTTGAAGGGGCATATGTGCTTGAAGGTGGTTGACGATGGCGAATTCAAAGATGTGATTATAAATGAGGGGGACTCGTTCTTGTTGCCGGGAAATGTGCCACACAATCCAGTGAGATATGCCAATACCATTGGCTTGGTTGTGGAACAGGATAGGCCTCAGGGCATGAACGATAAGCTCAGATGGTACTGCTCTGGGTGCAAGGAAATCGTTCATGAGAAGGAATTTTACTGTTCTGACCTAGGTACTCAGGTGAAAGAGGCAATCATCCAGTTTGACGGTGATATGGATGCTAGAACATGCACCAAGTGTGGACAATTGAACCACTCCAAGCCACAGACCAATTAGGACTTTTACTTGGTACTTGACTTGATAGTTGTACTTTTTTTAGTGTTAATAAATAATGATTGTATGAACCAAAGTGTCTATTCAAACTTCTTGGGGCCAAGAAGGGCCTCGCCCCGGTCGAACACGAAGTCAACGGCGTGCTCAACTGGCTCATCGAAGATGTATGGCAACAATGGCACAATTCCCAAGCCAACGGCCACGGGGCCATACGTCTTGAGTGCTTTAGGACTGTTCTTGAAAAACACCGACGAGTAACGCACAGCAGAGTGGATGGTGAAAGCAGGGAAGGCCATGGAAGCTATACTCTGGAAGATACCTCTCTTGACAAACTGCACTCTCCAGTCAGTCTCAGCCAAGCTACCCGCAACAGACTGGTTGTAAAAGTCAGCAGCCTCCTTATTGGCGGGCGGAAGCTCGTCCCAAGGCTTCAAACCGGGAGTGAACCGGCCCTCGCTCTTCACCTTGACCTTCCAAGAGGCGTACGAAGCATCTCCAAGAAGGTATGCCCAGGAAATTCCGTACCCAAGCTTCACCAAGTATGGGTGAGCCACAGGCCTGAAACTCTCGCCAATGTCCGAGGTGTAGGCCACATACCTGTGGGAGGCGAGGAGGATGGTTCTGAACCGGTTGGCATAGGCTGCGTATCTGAGGCTTCCCTCTTCAGAAGTGGTGTCGTGGTTGGATACGGAACCCAATGCTTGGGCAGACACTGTGGAATCGGGGGTTTTGGACATTACGTGTGGTAGGCCTTTGTTGGTGGTGAAAGTGGCGAAAGTGGCGAAAGTGGCGAAAGTGGCGAAAGTGGTGAAGGTGGTGAATTAGCTCAATTGGGTGGTGTGCGAGAGTGCTTGCTTTGTCCATTTCCCCAGCTGCGAGCGTGCTGGTGAGAGCAACTGTGAATTGCTACTTCGAGTGAGTACCTTCGAAAACAAGACAGGTGTACTATTTTGAAGGGGGATCATAATCAATCGAGACATTTTTGGCATTGGGCCCAGATTTACGGTTACGGTTATATTGCTCAGTATTAAATAAGCTTACACATTGGAACAAAAAAAAAAAAATCAATTTAAAATTCCAAAGAAGGTGTAGCAAAGCGTAGAATGTTCAATATTGAAATTATTTTGAAATTTAGGTGGTTTCAAGAAAAAATTGATTCCAAGGCACGGCGTTGTATTGTGTTGGTGTTTTGCCACATGAGGGGCCCAATTCTCACGGTTAAGCACATGGTCGATCCTCGGGAAAAGTGGCAAAGGTCCCCCGGGGAATTAAGGAATAACCACCTTATTACCGAGCAATGCACCCCGGAATTCGAAACAATAACCACGGTAGTCTATTTACCCAGCAGTTGCGGTGCCTGGCATTGATGCCGCATAGGCAACTTATGCTCTTATAGGGCCAGGGCAGTCTAAGGGAATATTCATGTAAGCAAGCGCATGGGGATTTACGAATGACGTGACTTTTCTCGTGCCGATTTCCGTTTGCCCTTTCGGGATCGGACTTTTGGCGCGGGAAGCGCTAGCCCGGAGCGTCGACCACCTTCCACGTCCGCGTGACTGTATACGGTGGCCGAGCCCATGGAGCGGATTGCCCCGGCGCAACGCATATTTAAGGCGCGACGATATCCGCCTCCCTTTTTCAATTCTCCATTAATTGTCAAACACTTTTAATTCAACTACATCACAATGGCTATCACTATCGGTATTAACGGTTTCGGAAGAATCGGACGTCTCGTCATGAGAATCGCCCTCCAAAGAAAGGACATCAAGGTTGTCGCTGTCAATGACCCTTTCATTGCTGCTGACTACGCCGCTTACATGTTCAAGTACGACTCCACTCACGGCAGATACTCTGGTGAGGTTACCCACAAGGACGACAAGTTGGTCATTGACGGTAGCGACATCACTGTCTTTGGTGAGAGAGACCCATCTCAAATTCCATGGGGTAAGGCTGGTGTCGACTACGTCATTGAGTCCACCGGTGTCTTCACCACCTTGGAGGGTGCCCAAAAGCACATTGACGGTGGTGCCAAGAAGGTCATCATCACCGCCCCATCCTCTGACGCCCCAATGTTCGTTGTTGGTGTCAACCACGACAAGTACGCCGGCCAAAACATTGTGTCCAACGCTTCTTGTACCACCAACTGTTTGGCTCCATTGGCCAAGGTTATCAACGACGAGTTCGGTATTGAGGAGGGTTTGATGACCACTGTCCACTCTATCACCGCCACCCAAAAGACCGTTGACGGTCCATCCCACAAGGACTGGAGAGGTGGTAGAACCGCTTCCGGTAACATCATCCCATCCTCCACCGGTGCCGCTAAGGCCGTCGGTAAGGTTATCCCAGAGTTGAACGGTAAGTTGACCGGTATGTCTTTGAGAGTCCCAACCGTCGACGTTTCTGTTGTTGACTTGACCGTCAGATTGAAGAAAGCCACCACCTACGAGGAGATCTCTCAAGCCATCAAGAAGGCTTCTGAGGGTGAATTGAAGGGTGTCTTGTCTTACACTGAGGACGCTGTTGTCTCCACCGACTTCTTGAGCTCCTCTTACTCTTCTATCTTCGACCAAAAGGCCGGTATCTTGTTGTCGCCAACTTTCGTTAAGTTGATCTCTTGGTACGACAACGAGTTCGGTTACTCCACCAGAGTCGTTGACTTGTTGGAGCACGTTGCTAAGAACTAACTAGCCAACAAGCTCTAGGTGGGCATCAGCTTAAGGGGTGTCTGTCTATTGCTTAGAAATGTCCTTACGGAATAATACGCAGAAATGTCGATATATTTTCAATATACACTGATATTAAAACATGTAGACACGAAAGTGGAAAGTAGATCAGTATGAGTTAGAGTGCGGATTAAAGTGTGGATGTAGAGCTATACGTTTAGAGTTATAGGTTCAGAGTGTATGTGAGTATAAGGAAGAAGTGTTGAGGACTGTAAAACACATGCGAAGAAAGTGACGAGGCAAGAGTGTGGTGAGCATAGAGGAGCGAGCATAGAAGGGTGTATAGAGGAGTGAATGGAATGGAATGGCAACGGCTTGAACTGTGCGCGACTTATAAAGACACATAGGAAACGACACATAAGAAACGACACATAGGAAACGACTACTACTTCATGGATGTCGTACTAGATCAGGAGTTCCGGCTATACCGCAGCTACCAGGTCCCCACGTTCAGCGAGGCCCACAGAGCAGGTCTCTCGGCCCTCGTCGCTCAGTACCTCTACATCAAATACTCGTCGGCAGCCACGGATCCCACACCCAGGTACCGTAGTGCAGAAGATATCCAGGTGGTGGCCAGGAGCGCCCGAACAACATACCATGGAGTTGAGGTTAGTTATCTCACCATGAAGCATGCCTTGGCTACACAAGTGGTGGTGTTTCTTGAACATGGCGAGCGGTACATTGCGCTAATCAGATCCTCCACGCCGTTGTTTTTGGTGCAGGCACTTGAGTCGTTGGACATGGAAACACCGTTGATTCTCTCTCCACTTAAGCTCTCGAGTGCAGCTGTACGTGAATGTTTCAATGGGTTGGACGGCGTATGTTCGGGGACATGGAGTATATTGGGCGATGTGGAGTTCACGTTTGGTCCTGTCAAGCCTTTGGCCGAGAACTCGTTGAAGGAGATGATAGTGGAAATCCCATCCAAGGATATGAAGGAACTCACCACCAGTATAGGCACGGCATCGAAGCCCATTGAACGGGTGTTTGACTGGCTTGCGAACACCACCACTCTCAAGTTTGAGAACCTAGAGATGCGTGGCTTGCGGTGTGGTTTGGTGGCCATCAGTGTTGATAGACTTAAGTTTGGAACCTCCATTCCTGACGAAGTTTTAGCAAAGCTTCTAGCCATCATCACCGGCCTAGCCATCTCATAACGACAAGCGGAGACGAGAGATAGAGATGAGGGAACAGAGAACAGAGAACAGAGAACAGAGAACAGAGAACAGAGAACAGAGAACAGAGAACAGAGAATAGTGATGAGAGAATAGTGATGAGAGAGTAATGAATGAGTCATAGAGAGTAATGATGAGTCATGAGTATGACAGTATGACGGTATGACAGTATGACGGTATGACAGTATGACGGTATGACAGTATGACGGTATGACAGTATGACGGTATGACAGTATGACGGTATGACAGCATGACGGTATGACAGCATGACGGTATGACAGCATGACGGTATGACAGCATGACGGTATGCCAGCATGACAGAGCATCATAGTTATGAATGACATAGCTAGTCATTACTAGTCATGACTGATATGACTGACTGACAGTTACTGCATATATATATATATATGTATACTTATGAATAGCAGTGTGATTGTAAATGTACAGTTGACTGGTATGTAGTTACTGTATAATTATGACAGAGATGACAGAGTACTATAGTAATACACTATAGCTAATACACTTGGTATAATGGTGAGTTTGAATTGAAGGTACTGTAGTATAGCACTATGTGATTAAGCTGGTCTCCTTGGATTGGATTATACTGTGAGCTGAAGATGAGTATGACAGTTCGGTATCATTATAAATGTGAGCTATCAGTTAAAGATACTCTTATAGCTGTGTGTACATTACAAAGTGTATAGTGTATAGTGTATAGTGTATAGTGTATAGTGTATAGTGTATAGTGTA
>NLAO01002343.1:0-17614 GCA_002370835.1 Metschnikowia continentalis | reverse complement strand
ATAGTGTATAGTGTATAGTGTATAGTGTATAGTGTATAGTGTATAGTGTATAGTGTATAGTGTATAGTGTATAGTGTATAGTGTATAGTGTAGTGGTTAAATGGTTAAATGGTTAAACGGTGTAGTGTAAAATTCATAAACAGAGGCGGAATCAGAAGCAAGAGATTTCTGAATATTACGTAGTGCCTAGTTAAAATATAACTACATTATTATTTATACAAATTGGCTGAGTGTCGAGTTGGCTTATATATGTGTTCTAATTCTTCTGGGTAATAATAAGATATGAAGTAAGTGTAAAATGGTTACTTAGTTTGGGTGGTGTCTGCATTTCCAGGTATTGATGAGTTTAAACAAGTTGGGAGGTCCATAACCCAATGGTTAGAAGTGTACAGTGTATGTCAAATCAGAATTGAAACAAATATGTATAGATGTGAGTAGCCTAGTAGTGAGTAGCCTAGTAGTGAATATCCTAGTAGTGAATAGCCTAGTAGTGAAAAGTCTAGTTAACAATGTTGTTTGGTAATTGTACAGTTTAGAGAGTATGTCAGTTCTTGTATAGCCATGAATTAGGGTAATATACTGTAGTAATGAAGTATAGTTGTCATGGCTTTATAGCTATGACTGATACTTCGTTATACCGTACTCAAAACTGTACTCTAATATACTAATAAATTGATATACTTACTCTACTCTCCTACTCTTATGTACTACTCTATTAAAGCAGTTTGTACTATACTCTACCATAAAAGTATACACTGCCCATGACACTACTCTACTACGTACCCTAATATACTACTCTCGTATTCTACTCTATTATACACTTCACTATACTTTTTCTGTGCTCTAGTGACCTATACTAGATTCCATTAGTACACTCTAATATACTAGTGCCATAATACCTAACTACCAAGTACTCCAAAGGAAAAGAGGTCAATAAAAATAAAGGGACCCAGTGGATATAGCTCCATACAAATTAGTGGAATAGTATTAGATACTAAGAAGTGAAATGGTACTAGAAATGAGAAATACGGACAAGTACTGACTACTAATAAATTAGACTAGTTAACTCATTCCTGATTAAAATGCCCAATTACCAATTACCAATGCCTAATGTCTAATCTCTATATATCCTACTATTACTTTACTGGTAGTTATAAATCCTCCCTAGTATTTTTTTTCTTCAGTATTGATTTGGAGTGTTCTGGTATTATACTCTAAATGCCCTCTACCTTATAGTATATAGATGTATATATCTCAGTAGTGGCTCAAATAGCTGTATTGATAGTGACTATTCATGGTTGATCTAACATGAATCTTATTGGTCGACTGCATATCCTAGCTATTTACAGGTATGAATACAGCTAGGAATGTAGTTATAGTGAATTATTTATGGTAATTAAAAATAGTTATATATAAATATGAATGCATAGTATGATTGCCTGATTGTCACTAATGGAACTTGAGGGGCAGAAGCACCTCAAGTGCCCAGATGATGGTGAGTATCGCCACAATAAACCCAGACCAGATGATCCCCGAGTGGAGGTAGGAAGAAGCCTCGAATCGATGGATGTTCAAGCTGATACTGGTCATGCTGAAGAATAATGCAAGAAGAAACCCGAAACATAGGAGAAGTATTACCATGGGGTTATCGAGAATCTGGAACTTGGTGTCCTCACTTTCGAGCTGGAGCAATGACACAACTATGCCGATGTTGACCCCAGAAATAAATATAGAATTGCACCAAAGGGTGAAGTAAAGTAACGATACGACGTAATCGTAGTCAATCTGGAACTGCGCTTGGTAGTCGTTGGAATTATTGAAAAACGTGGGCTCGTCGTTGATCGAGTCGTATACTTGTTCTTGGTTGATATGAAGCAATCTCTGCTTGTGGGTGACTTCCTCGGGGTATGCTCTGGCGAGGGCTTTTGGACCCATGAATATGCTCTTCATGCGGTACTTGAATTTGATGAACCCCAAAACCAACTTATTGAGCACATTGTCCTCGAGGTCGTTGTTGTATGTGATGTACATGATGTAACTGTCCTCATTCTCTTCATCATTGTAATTTTCCAAATCTGTGAGTCTCTTCAAGTGTTGTTCGAAAGCATTCTCGTAAGGATTCTCGGTCTTGCTCCCCAAATTACTGGGGTCATTCAAGTCTAAAGTGGAACACACGTCTGCGTTCCGTTGATACTGGTTCTCACTGTCTCTTAGAGACTTGTATGACATTTGTCTTTTCAAAATTGTTCTTGATTTGTCTTGAATGATGGATCCTTCAGCCATGCTCTGGCTCTGCACGTGCTGAACATTCTCATACTGCTTGAGTAGGTTAATGTTTAGAAGCTTGGAGTAGTGGTTGTTCTCCTCTTCTGGAATGTAGTTGTAGTAGCACGATCTCATGTAATCGTAAATGGAATAGTTTTTAAAAGGATGAATAGAGCTGACTTTAAGGAGATTTTGGATCTTCAATGGCAACTTCCTCAACGCGATCTGCTTGAACTCGGTGCAGAGCAAATTGTCTTGGACTTCTGATGTCAATGACGTTTCAAACGCATGAAGTTTGGAGTCATTGGAGTATATGCTGAAAGAATTGAAAGGAAACGGGTCCATTTCTTCGGTGTCGAATGTGATTCTGGACGTAACTTCGTGCGATGTGTAGAGGTTGGTGTCTAGAGACATGTAGTAACTGTCTTCATAGACTCTGGTATCCGCAAGCAGAGAAGAGCCGTTTTCAGTTGAAATTGGAGAGACAGACCCATCGATAGAAGTTGGCATCTCTAAACGACTAGCATCTTTATGAAGGAAGTAATGGGTTCTGTCAAACCGCATCCGGAAGACCGGCTTAATTGAGTCATTCATAAGATACTGTATGCTCATACTAGTAGCCGGAGGAGTCTTATCATGATAGACATACTGGTCGATCTTTTTCTTGCAGCTTGCCTTGGCGATTTCGTTGTTGGAGGTCATGTAGCTGAGAATCAACTCCGCGATGGTCATGGTCACGCAACAATAAGTATATTTCCGCAAGCCTCCGGTGAAAGCAACAATAATCGAGTTGGGAGAGTCGTTGTAGGTGACTATCATGGAGTAGTCTTGGTTGACAGGTTCACTCGACAAGTAGATGACTGATACAAGGCGAGGATTACTCACTTTGGGTATGTTAAGGTACACATCGGTGCTTAAGTGAAAATCATTAGTCGAAGCAACGTCATCGGGAATAAGCGAATGGACCACGAAATTTTTCTTCAAGAAGGTAATCAAGTCGAACTTGGCAAACTGGTCGATACTGACGTTTAGCTGAGGGAAGTATTCGTCGGGAGGAGACTGTCCTGATATAGTGGAGTTTCTGGCGCTTGCAATAGTCAACTGAGACTGAGTTTTTTCCAATCTTCTCGGGGTCAAGGACGATTTCCGGTGTAGACTCTCCTGAAGATCCTTAATCGCAATGTCGATATCGGATAGAAGATACAGCAAGCGAACGGTGAGTTCGGACGAGTCAAACCTCATGAAAGACAGAGGGTTCGAATGTAATGTATAGGTCAAGGAGTCAGCAAAACGCTGGGCCATTTCCTTATCGGAGTAATGCTTCAAGAACTTCTTAAGGATCTTCTTAACGGCGATCTTCTGGACCAAGATGAATTTATTCAACTTCTTGATCTCGATGGAATCGTCGTTGATGATGGTATAATGAAGACTATTGAGGCTATCGAGTTTAGCCACCACCGAAGCGGATTCACATTGTAGTCTATTGAACAGACGCTTATGGTCGGTGAGTTTCCTGGATAACTCGCCCGATTTGGTGGCAACAAAAAGGTTCAAGTATTCGAAGTTCTTGAGAAAAAGCTGATACAAGGCCTTCAAGTCGGGAGACGGCGTCTGGGTGGCTTTGCGGATGTGGGTCTTGAGGTCATTATAGTCTAAGTTGTACAGCTTCCATTCCGGAATCGATAGATGAGAAAGGTTCTTGCCAAATTTCATCCAGGCAGACTTGGGCGGCTATACTGGGTTGAGATTTGGAGATGGGGCTAGATGAGGAATTAGGAGGGGTTGAAGAAGGAAAAGAATGGGGACTAAGTGATATGCATGCAGTCATTAAAGTTCTTCTTGAAACGATACGGCTCCAGTAGGTGCAGGACTGGCGAGATTATCTCTGAGGGAGATGCATGATTTGAAGAGTGAAAGGCGCACGGAAAATTAGTGAAGCGTGCGAGCTGGTCGGGAATGACCGTGCCTGACCCCTAGTCAAAAAAAAAGGGACAAGGAGGGAAGGAGGCAAAAGAGAAGGGATAAAAGGATTAAAAAAGGGTTTGATGAAACAGAGATGAAACAGTGATGAAACAGAGAAACAGAGAAACAGAGAAACAGAAACAGAGAAACAGAGAAACAGAGAAACAGAGAAACAAAGAAACGGAGAAACAAATTAATAGAGGACCAGTTTGGGATTGAAACAATCAGTGTGCTGGTTCGGCAAGTGTCTATACTGTAGAGTATTATTGAGGCCAATTAAAGAATTGAAGAGCTATGGTCGCACGATGGGGGGCCCAGTGTCCCAGTGCAGGCCGGGCCTGTGCAAAATCCTCGGTCCGCAGGAGATGCACTGCAGGACGGGGAATATACAGGGAAATAGTGCATATAGAGAGGAATGTACATCCCCGAAGAACTGGCGGACTGCATGCCTTTAAACGTGGCCGAAACTAAAACTTAGCAGCATTAGGCGGAATTCTTGTGCTAAGGTCACACGACCTATCCACTTGTTGGTTGCTCTTTTCTCAGCATGTAGTGCGCTCAGATAATGAGGGTGCGGCCTCGCTCAACAATGAAGCGAAGAAATGGTGCGAGCAATGGAACATGTGCGACCCTGGCCTGTTTGACTCGGATGGCCCTGGCCCACTTTTATATTCCGCACGACGTAAACGTGTTTGGCAATATCGTCGATAACATGCATGCCAGCGAGGCGTTTGGCATGTTGGCCGCTTCTGATAGGCTGACGCCTGCGACCTCGTATTTTAAAAGCTTTTCATGCACGTCAACGTCGTAATATAATGTAACATTATTGACTGATTCAGCTGTCACTTTTGAGGAGAATGAAGGAATCATAAATCACATGAAACTTTTAATCAAGCTCGTAAAATTAGCTTCTTTCCGTACACACAAAATATCTAGATCCGAGGTGCACTAAAAATACAAATAAACAAACTCCAGCTTATAAGTAAGCTTTAATAATTCACATGCTATCAGAGATCACAATATACTACACCACCCAGTACTCACACTAACACCGAATACACTACACTAAATACACGACACTAAATACACGACACTAAGTACACTAACACTGAGTACACTACATTAAGTACTCACTACAATACACACTACTACCACTCACACACCATAGTGACTACCAACTATAATTGACCAGTACTCACTACTGACTATCAGTATTCAGTACTATCTGGACTAACACTACCTACCAACTACACCAAGAAAACATTGTATATTTCAATGGTTTATATGATCATTCGAGATAAATACTGGTTTTTTGGCAAAAGTGGCCGATTTTTGACTGCTTGCTTATTTTTACCTAGATAGTGTCAGGATTACCATAGAACGAATATTCATCATTAACGATTACTTTCCTACTGTTACACTTGTACTTACTCTGTTAGACCTATTATGAGTAGTTCTCTATTGATGGAGTCATTTTAAACATAGACCAAATATTCTGTAGTAAATACTGTAAGCACGAGTCACAAGCCATTGCACCAATATCTGTTAGTGTTGCTCACCACTATGGAAGTATTAGCCGAGTGCTTATCAGGATATTTAGAGATGTTAATATTTCCTTTGTCTTGTGAGTTTGCTTTGATACTACCACATCCAAGTCCACTAGTCATTCACTACTACTAATCACTCACTGCAACTACTCACCACCACCACTACTAGCACAATTACTAGTATTACTGACTGCAGACTCTGACCACTGACCTCTGACCACTGACTACAATAATTAACCTAATACCCAAGTGTTGAATATAGATGTGTTAATCTGCGAGTACGGGTAACTGTGAAACACTTAGGTGCAATACAATGGCGAGGCACGATTGGTCGGTGAACAGAACCCATTGTTTCAGAGTTGCAGCTGAAACTGAGTATTCCTAGGCCGAGATAGTACACTTGGCATGCAGATGAAACAAGCATTATTTGCGAGACTCTGGGTCAGATGGGGAAGTGCCAAGCAAATTTTATTGTGAACCATAGATTTCCTAGTTAGACACAGAGAACACAAGAGACTGAACACAAGAGACTGAACACAAGAGACTGAATACAAGAGACTGAATACAAGAGACTGAGGTGATAGAGATGATAAATAACTTTGACTACAGGTCTGGATCGAAAGCTGCGTGGTGTAGGTGGGATTCTACACTATCTGAGTTCTCGGGGCCAATGATATAACAATCCAGTGTATGCGAAGTTCATCGCGCACCAATACGATTCACTACATTTCACTACATGTCATTACTCATTACTCACTACTCACTACTCACTCACTCCCTATCATCACCAAGTACACTACACTATGTACCAACACTGAGTACTAACACACAGAATACACCAACCAATTTTTCTACTATAATTTTTTATTTTTATCTTATTTTTATTTCTATTTTATTTCTATTCTAATTTTTTTTTGTTATTTTATTTTATTTTATTTTATTTTACTTTTTTTTATTTCAATTTTTTATTTTTTGTTTAATATACCAGAGTCTGACTTCGTGTTGATTTATAATCCTACTCTAATGTATTTTTTTGGTGATGTGCTCTGTAGTGCTCAAAATTTTTAGTGCACCTTAGAATTGAGGAGCGGTGGATGGATGGATTTCGCCGGCTCGCACTTGATCATTTTACCTTAGGTGGTTTGGGAGCCTCGGGATGGTCTATTAGAAGGATTGGAGGATATTAGATTCGAAAATAGAATAAAACAACTTTTGGTCAATATCCTAAATTCTCAGAAATGGAGAGGCTCTTAATCTAACATAAGTTTATAGTCACTCAGAAAACTACACACTACTCATTACTAGTACTACTCACTACTCACTACTACAATCCTACTGTAGTAATAGTACACTACACTACACTACATTATTGTTACACTACACTACTAGTACTACTACACCACTAGTACTACTACACCACTAGTACTACTACACTACTAGTACTACTACACCACTACTACTACACTTCTAGTACTACTACACTACTACACTACACTACACTACATTATTGTTACACTACTACTCTACACCACACTACACTACACTACATTATTGTTACACTACTACTCTACACCACACTACACTACTCTACCATTATACCACTGCTCTACTAGACTACGGTATTTGAGCTAATAATACAGATCAGTTGGCAGCCAATCATTTAGACCAGCAGCCAGTCACCTATACTGGCTACGTCGCTGCCATTAATTATTCAAGTACCCCGATTTCTCTAAAGAAACTCAACGAACACAGACATCAGACTATAAGGTATTAGGTATGCAACAAGAATTCAATTCCAGTACTCTGCTACTTTACTACTCTACTCTACTACTGTACTCTACTGCTTTACCACTCTACTCTACAGTTTCACTACTCTAAAACTCTACCACTCTACTACTGTACTCTACTACTCTACTCTACTACTCTACTACTCTACTATTCCAGTAAATACCAGTGTCCAGTAATACAGAGCTCTAGTACTCTGGTACTGTAGTACTGTACTGTAGTACTGTACTCTAGTACTACACTGCAATACTAATACAGTACTGATACCATATATTATTTATGATACTACTCTACCATTCTATTATCCACTCAATTTTCATCTATTTTGGGGATAGGTCACTCGTGACCCTCGGTGGAGATAGTTACTCATAGACATTAGGCCAGATCGCATTCTAAGCACTCAAATACTGAACCTCGGATACACATATCCATAATAGACTCCACACATTAGAAGCCTTCGCCTAAAATTACCATTATGAGTCATCATATCAACCTATTAAGATTTTCGAACATTCTATTCTACTGTCATTAATACCTAGGGAACTCACCACACATACACATACTACAGAGCCTATGTATAACTACACATACTACACATTATGTATGACTACACACCAAAATCAAGGGACCCAACTAAAACCGGTTTAAGCTCTTTAATGTAATTCTTCGGTTTGATCTGTAACCTCAAATGACTGCTAGAAAGAACCATGTGATTGAGTTCCATGGGCTATTTGCACAGGTCACATGACTTGAGCTAGTGGGTACGAAATTTAATGACCTATGGTCCAAGTGACCGCGTATAACGGCCAATTGCACGTGTTATGGCACCTACATCCCAGCCAAGTTTATACCCATACAAACAATAAAAAAAATAAAAAAATAAAAGAAAAAAACATTACCTAATAATAACAGTGATACCAGATCTCTGAGTCCTCCAAATCAAGTAGTTTGAACTAGTACTATCTTTAAAGAGATTTTTTTTCTGGGGGTAGAGCGTGGGAGACTGGCCAATGGCAGGCGCACCAAAGCTATTATCGATAGACACGTGAGATCACTCAATGCTCGAAAATTTTGCAGCATGCCGATGTGCAGGCATGCCTATCGCTAGTATGGGGAATGTAGGCCTTCTTTAGTCAGCCATTTCCGTGTTGTTTTCTCACTCCTTACTGCCACCTTCTCTTGAGCCCTACTGTTGACACCCAAGGTTTTTTTTTTCCCCTGTCGTGTTAGTGTATTTGCAAGAGCTGTTGTGAGTTTCCCTTCTCCTTTTGCTAAGTGTTAAACCCACTATTGGTCTTATCAGTTGAGCCTTAATCTGCCCTGTGAACACTGGCTCTAGCCTTGAAGACCTACCGCACAGCATTTTTATTTGAAGCAGTTGTTTTTGGTAAGATAAAAACAAACCTTCCGCTGAAATGTCTGTTTCCCAAACTGAAGCCATTGCTTCGGTTATCAACTCCACGAGCTCTCGTTTGTTTGCCACGCAGCCAACCAAGGCTATTGTTTCGTCTTTCGCAAAGTATGCTGCACAGTATACTCCTTTGATCGAGGCCAACGAGCCGTTTGCTTTGGTGGCCGCTTCCATTGATGAAACCGACGATAAACAAATTGTCACCATCACCACGGATTCGGCTACTTTGTTCAAGAACTTGCCGTTTTTGACCTTGGCTGCTTACAGATCCAACCCCGTGGTCATCCACGTGGAAATCTCTTCGTTCGACTACAGCATCATCACCTCCTTGACCGACTCCAGGTACACCATCCTTGTGTCGCAATCGCCCAAAGATGCTTTTTTCTACTCCCAGGCCGCATACGCTACGGCCAAGGCCTTGAACGAGACCGTGTTCCACTTCTATGCTCCTACCAACGTGAAAGACCTCTCGAGTATTCCAAAATCCGTTATTCCAGAAGGGATCATTGGCTTCACCGAAGCTCTTAATGAATTTGGCATAAAGCTGTTCCTGGCTCTAAATTCGCTGTCCAAGGCTAAAGACGCCATTGTTTTCTTGGGGCAGGTAACCCCAGAACTCGTCAAGGCCGTTTCTGCACAAGACGCTTTGCTTTTTAGTGTCAATGTGTTCCACCCACTAGATTTGAAGAGATTACTCTCCATTATTCCTTCTTCCGTGGTAACTTTGACGTTTGTCGAGCAGTCTTTCAAGAATACGTCCTTTTCTCCTCTCCTTTTAGAATTCTTCAAGAACTACCCATCTCACCAACACTTGAAGAACTTCAGCAAGGTTGTGGGCGCCAAATTGGGATATGTGACTGCTTCAAACGTCCAAAACGCCGTGAATAGCTTGTTGGCAAACACCAGATCGGAGATCCCAGTTCAAAACGTTTCTTTCGGCAAAATCGCCGAGTTGACCACCAAGTCTTACCAGGACAAGTTGTCCCAGAAGGCTGCTGACCAAAAGAAGGTTTACGAATTAGAACAGGCATACTTGAAGGTGTTGTCTCAAGTCAACGAGAACGCCTATGTTTTGAACGATTTCAATGATAAAACTGTGGGTGGTGCTTCAAACCCCGAGTTTGGTTACGGTTCGTTCTTGTCGTCCAAAATCGACCAAGACAGCTTTGTTACCTTGGTTTCCGACTCTATTCAAAAGAGAGAGTTCAGCTCGTTGAATAATGAAACCTTGATTGACCTCTTATCCCAATGGTTGCTCAGTTTCGGTGAGCGCAAGGCTTATCCTAAGGTAAAGGAGATCCTTGAGATTTTGGAGTCCGACAGCAGCGAAGCTGCCAAGAAGATCCTTAATAAGAAGGAACACTTTGACATCAAGTCGAACTGGTTGGTCGGTTCCGATGCATGGTCTTACGACTTGGGATCGTCTGGTGTTCACAATGTCGTGGCTTCGGGTGAAAACCTCAATATGTTGATAATTGACTCTGAGCCTTTATCTTCCAAAAAGGATGGTTCGATTAGAAAAAAGGATGTTGGGTTGTACGCCATGAACTACGGTAACTGTTACGTTGCTTCCATTGCTATTTACTCTTCCTACACCCAAGTGTTGCAAGCTTTCATCGAGGCTGAGAAGTTCAACGGTCCTTCCATTGTTTTGGCTTACTTGCCTTACAAGACTGAGAACTCAGATGTCTTGAGTATTTTGAAAGAGACAAAGACTGCTGTGGATGTTGGATACTGGCCATTGTACAGATACGATCCATCGTTGGAAGATGAGAACAGATTTAAGCTCGACTCCTCTTATTTAAGAACCCAATTGAAGTCTTTCTTGGACAGGGAAAACAAGTTGACGTTGTTGGCTCAAAAGAACCCTCAGCTCCTGAGAAACCTCACCGCTTCAGCTAACAGTGAAATCAAGAAGCAGCAAAAGGAGCTCGAGGACAATTCCTACAAGCAGTTGTTGCAGGGATTATCTGGACCTCCATTGACTGTTGGTTTCGCCTCTGATGGTGGAACTGCCGAGGCTGTTGCCAAGAAAATCAACAGACAAGCTTTGGGCAGAGGCTTGAAGTCTGTTGTGTTATCTATGGATGATATTTCGGTGGAAGATTTGCCTTTAGAGACCAACCTTATTCTTGTTTCTTCCACAGCAGGACAGGGTGAGTTCCCCAACAATGGTAAGGCATTTTGGGATGGCTTGAAACAGGCACAAGACTTGGACTTGTCCAGTGTCAAATTCTCTGTGTTTGGTTTAGGTGACTCCAAGTACTGGCCAAGAAAGGAGGACAAGCACTACTACAACAAGCCAGGTCAAGATCTCTATGAGAAGTTGAAGTTCTTCGGTGCTGCCGAATTGGCCGAGCTTGGGTTGGGTGATGATCAAGACCCTGATGGATATAGCACTGGGTTCGAGGCTTGGATCCCTCAGATCTGGAAGGCCTTGGGCGTGGATAATGTTGAAGGTGTCGAAGAGCCCAAGCCTCTTACCAATGAGGACATGAAGATTGCATCTGACTTCTTGAGAGGAACTATTGCTGAGGGTTTGAGAGACGAATCTACGGGAGCTATTTGTGCTGTTGACCAACAGTTGACCAAGTTCCACGGTATCTACATGCAAGACGACCGTGACATCAGAGATGAGCGGAAAGCACAAGGTCTCGAGCCAGCTTACTCCTTCATGGTGCGTCTTAGATTGCCTGGAGGCTATGCTACTCCCCAACAGTACCTCAAGCTCGATGAGCTTGCAGATGTCAGAGGAAACGGAACCTTGAAGATCACCACGCGTGCTACTTTCCAACTCCACGGTATCGTCAAGCACAACATGAAGCCCGCCATCAGAGGCATGAACTCTGTGTTGTTGGACACTTTGGCTGCCTGTGGTGATGTGAACAGAAACGTCATGGTTTCTGCTTTGCCAGAAAACGCCAAGATCCACAGCCAGGTCGCAGAGACCGGAACCTTGATCTCCGAGTACTTGTTGCCAGAAACAACCGCTTACCACGAGATCTGGTTGGAGGGTGCAGATGAAAGTGACAAGCCAGGAGATAGAGAGGCGTGGGAGAACCGTAAGGACGGCCCTAAGAAGAAGAAAACCATGGTGGCAGGTGATGCCTTGGTTGACTTTGAGCCCAAATACGGCCCTAATTACCTCCCCAGAAAGTTCAAGATCGTCATTACAGTTCCTCCTTACAACGATGTGGACGTGTACGCCCACGATATTGGGTTGATTGCTATTGTTGAGGACAACGAGGTGATTGGCTACAACCTTGTTGCCGGTGGAGGTATGGGATCTACCCACAACAACGTCAAGACTTACCCAAGAACAGGATCCATGTTCGGGTACGTTCCTAAAGAGAAGGTGCACTTGGCATGTGAGAACATCATGCTTGTTCAAAGGGACAATGGTGATAGAACCAACAGAAAGCATGCCAGATTGAAGTACACCATTGACGATATGGGTGTTGAGACGTTCAAGAAGACCGTGGAAGAGTACTGGGGTGACAAGTTCGAGGAGGCCAAGCCTTTTGAGATCAAGAGCAACATCGACTACTTCGGCTGGGTCAAGGATGAATTGAACTACAACCACTTCACTGCGTTCATTGAAAACGGACGTATTGAGGATACTCCCGAGTTGCCTCAAAAGACTGGGTTGAAGAAACTCTCTGAGTACCTCATTGAGAACAACTTATCGGGAGAGTTCAGACTTACCGGTAACCAGCATTTGGTGATCTCCAACATCGAGGACAAGGACCTTCCAGCAGTCAAAGAATTGCTTGCACAATACAAATTGGACAACACCAACTTCAGTGCATTGAGATTATCGTCTTCGTCGTGTGTGGCCCTTCCCACGTGTGGATTGGCCATGGCCGAGTCGGAAAGGTACTTGCCTGAGTTGATCAGCAAATTGGAAGCTGCTTTGGAAGACTATGGTTTGAGACACGACTCAGTTGTCATGCGTATGACCGGATGTCCTAATGGATGTGCCAGACCTTGGGTTGCAGAGGTGGCCTTAGTGGGTAAAGCTATGGGTGCCTACAACTTGATGTTGGGAGGAGGCCACCACGGCCAGAGATTAAACAAGATCTACAGGTACTCCATCAAGGAGGACGAGATCTTATCGATTCTCAAGCCATTGTTCAAAAGATGGAGTTTGGAGAGACACGAGGGTGAGCCTTTCGGAGACTTCTGTATCAGAATCGGAGTCATCAACGAGACTACTGAGGGTAAGTTCTTCCACGAGGGCATTCCCGAGGAAGCATAGACTATAATAAAGATAGAATAATTATGAAGGCAGGTATTGCTAGAGTATTTTGGAAGTAATATAAAAGATAATATATAATTATAAAAGAAGAATATAGTATTTCTGTAGATGAGTAGCATTGGATGTACACATTAGGTACACTGACTAGACCTCTAGACCCTAGGCATCTTTGAGCCGACGAATGCCTGCAATCGTCGGAGCACCAGTCCTCTCTAAACTAAGAATCTCCTGGATAGGCACTTCTCGTATAGTCATGCTAACCTTCTTCAACCGTCTAAGGATCTTCCTCTCCGAGTTCCGGGCCACCTTGGCTGTAAGGTCTCTCAATAACTGACCCTGCACCTTCTTCAACTCATGTAGTTCTGCTAGTAGCCGTTCCTTCTCCGCCCTAGTAAGCTGGATCATATGTAGCAGTCAGAATGAACAGTAGGTTGTAGATTTGGTGGTGCAGTCAGAAGATATGGTAGATAGTAGATTTGGTAACACTAGGCTAGGTGGATCGAAGTTCGCACGACCTCGCATGTCGCCTTCAGTCTCCACAACCTCATACCACCCCAGCACCTTCCCATAGCGCCTTCTTCCCACCACATCAAAATGGTTCTCGAGGCCACCATGATAGCAATTGATAACTCCGAGTACATGCGTAACGGAGATTATCCCACCACCCGATATGACGCACAGATCACCGCCATGGAGTTCATCTTCCAGAATAAGCTCAACTCCAACCCAGAGAACACCGTGGGGCTATTATCGTACGGTGGCAAGGACCCGCAGGTGTTGTCGACGTTGACCACTGATTTCGGTAAGATCTTGTCCGGAGCCCATGGCACCAAGATTAGTGGCGAGAACCACTTCTCCAACGGGATCCAGGTTGCTGCTTTGGCATTGAAACACCGTCAAAACAAAGTGCAGAGCCAGCGAATCATTGCCTTTGTGGGCAGTCCGATCACCGAGTCCGAGAAGGAGTTGGAGCGGTTGGCCAAGAAAATGAAGAAGAATAACATTGCCATTGACGTTATCAACTTCGGTGAGGAGAGCGTCAACACCCCCAAATTGGAGAAGTTCCAACAAACAATCAATAACCACGATAACTCGCACTTGGTCACGGTGCCCCCTGGGCCCAGGTTGTTGTATGAAGTGATCTCCACATCGCCGATCTTAGTGGAGGATGGCTTTGAAGTCAATGACTCGGGGGATTTCTTCGGTGCAGGAGGCGTGGACGCCAACATGGACCCCGATTTGGCCTTGGCCTTGAGATTGTCCCTAGAGGAGGAGAGAAGCAGACAGGAAAGAGAGGCTGCAGAGGCCAAAGGCGGCGACTTGGCCAAGATAGAGGAGGAAGACGAGGGCAAGAAGGATGACAAGAGCAAGGCGAGCTAAATACGGGTTTAGTGAGTTGATTTATTATAGTTGGATTTGCTGAATAATTTGCTGAATTTAGTGGGTGTTCCTCCTGGTTGTCTCATGCAGTTAAGCAGCAGTATCTGAGGCAACGCGAAGCGTGGCTGCGGCTTACTATAAATTTGTACCGCAGAGCGATCCATCTCTTTGTGAACTGCCAGAAGGATCACATTTTCTATCCATAGAGCTTAGTTAGTCGTCAACTGAAGATGTACCCCAAAATGCAAATCAAGCCGGTGCCGCTCATCCCAGACTTTTCCAGGCAGTGGTACACTCAGGCAGAGATCTCTCGCTCGCAGTTTAACCATCGATACTCAACCGTACGTAAAATCACCTCGGGACCCCAACATTGTACTAAGACTAGGCTAAACTGAATATCTCGGATGTCACTCGTCCAAATTGCATGAAAAACGTTGAGTATTATGAGCCTCCTCATCTAGAATCGGAGGCTGCAAACCGTGACAGGGTAAAACCATTTTTGAACCTAAAACACTGGGAAAATCGCAAAATCTTTAGACACATGGTCCGCAATATCCGTAAGTCTTTTGGCGAGCTCTGTGTCACGGTCTCCATAGTCCACGAGGGTACTGTTTTCATTCAGTACGAGTCAGGGTTTCCATATACCGAGATCCCCCGGGCGGTGCTGTTCGACGCGCACGTAATCTTATCCAACGAGTGGTTTTTTTTGGAGGATGCCTCCAAGGACTGGAGAACCTGGAACAATCCGTTTGTCACGGGACCCCCGTACATCAAGTCGTATTATGGGGTGAGGCTCGAGTCGTCTTCTGGCGTGCCAATTGGAGTTATAGCGGTGTTCACCAGTGCCTCCACAAATGTTGTGCTCAACAAAATAGAGGTGCTTTCCAAATATGCTAGTCGTTTCATGGAGTACTTAGAAACACCCTATGAGGTGCTCGAACTTGAGCGCAACAAGAAGTTGCTCAACCAGTATAGCAAAAATGACGTAGAGTTGATTGAGCTTTCTGCCAAATTGGGCAGAGCCACCAGCACCGGAGGATACTTAACCATCTTCGAGAGGGACGGCTCTGGGAGTGCATATTCCGGTAACCGGATCTTCAAGTTGACCACCAGCTTTGCTCTGAATAGACATAGGCATTTTTTGCCTAAGTCGTTGGCACATGAATTGGCGTTCAGCATTAGGGATTTGACCGAAGAGAGGGACATTATGATGCTTTTGGCCAACTCAATTGCTAAGTATGAGAAGCTAGACTATGTATGCATCATTGGCATAAAGGTGCTCTTTGAGGTGATGGCAGATGCCAAGCGGGCCGAAATCAACCTCAGCCTTTCAAAAATGAAGGCAAGCACTTTGATGGACTCTGGAAGAATGAAGTTCAAAGTAATTGCCCAATCAGACGAAAATTATGATATCACCAAGAGTGACATGGAGGTCTGGCACAGGACTTCCACTAGCGACTTTGGTTATGCCATGGAGGATACTCAGGACAAAACGCTCTTTGCTTCTGGCTTTACCATAGCCATATGTGGCCCCGAGATACGCATTGCTCCGACTCTGAAGGCAGCAGGCTCCGAGAGTATGAGATACTCAGCCCGCTCCAGCACCGTGGTGTTGGGAGCCTTTAGCAAATCGGGAGGCATCTTCAGTATGCTGAAAATTTCACGGATCTATGACCATGCGCAGGTGTATTTGAGAGCATGTGGCAAGCAGTAGCATTACATGCCCATCTCATTCATGATATCCAATTCTGCCTGGTGATCATCTTCATCAGAGACTGCTGCGTGCTGAGTCGTAGAAGGGAGAAAGTCATTTTCATCGAAATCATCGAAATCAATATCTTCAGGTTCTGTATGTGCAGGAGCATGGGCAGAGGTAGTGGCAGGGGCAGTGGCAGGGGTAGACGGTTGGTTCTCCTCTGTATCGTCCTCCTCTCCTATAAATAGGCCATTTGTAGAACGTCTGTTCACCGATAAAAAGCCCCAGTCATCCTCATCACTCTCATATGGAGCATTATCGTTTTCAGTATTGTCCTGAGCACTAGGTGCAGGGTCAGTTGTTGTAGCAGGAGGTTCCGTATCCAGAGCATTATCAGAATCGTCATCCTCCACTATTATACCCTTCTCAATCTTGATCCGCTTGATCTCAGCATCCACAAGAGATCGGCGGTAGTCTCTCAAGACCTTTGACTTGTGGTTCCGTAGGATCAGCACACAGTCCTCGAAATTAGCTCTGGGAAAGAGACCATGGCACCAGAGTTGATAGAACAGAAGAACTTTTTTGAGGTTTTCCGACTCCGTGGTAATCTTAAGCTGATGAGCAGCACTTTTGGACATGGTCTTGCTCTTCTCCGCATACCGTTTATCGTTGTGCCTGAAAGCCTTCAGGAGGGCACGGTAGTTCTGTCTGATTTGGGGAAGACCCCTAATATTTTCGAATAAAAGCTCATCAGTGACTTTAGGGATTCTTAGCGGCCGTCCAAGCTTGATTGGCTTATCTAAACCCAACGAGTCGGCTTGTTCCAGCATCTCTTAGTAGTTGGTAGATGTGAGGTAACGCGTCGCGGTATATCTCTGGGTGGGTCACGTGACCTTCACTAAGGAAGAAAGAGAGAACCATACAAGCAGCCTATTGAATAAGGAATTTAGAGTATTAGAATTTTACATGGGCTAAAAATAAGCAATGAGTTATCTTGTCTGGTTACTACACTTAACTTTTTGGTCACTAGTGGTATATGGTGTGATGTATGGTGGGTGCTGGCTGAGTTCCCAAGTGGGCACCTACAGCTGTGTAGGCCTAATAATAAGACACCAGTGTAGAACTACCACGTGTGGTGTACGGATCTTATACTTTAATTGTTAGGTTTTTTTGTTTTAGATTAGTCTTTAGTGACTATACTATTATGTATTTTTAGTCTGCATTACAGTGTTTTTCAAAATTATTCAAACCAGTCCGACAAAATGGTTCAAACCAGCATGACAAAATGTTTCGAACCAAGAAGACAGAAT
>NLAO01002334.1:0-12957 GCA_002370835.1 Metschnikowia continentalis | reverse complement strand
CGCATTGGTTTGAATCATTTTGTCGGGCTAGTTTGAAACATTCTGTCGCGTTGCTTTGAAACATTTTGTCGCACTAGTTTGAATAGTTTGGTCGCGGTGGTTTGAATAGTTTCGAAAAACACTGTAAAAGTGGGGTCACCTGCAGAGACTCTTAAATGGGGAATGTCGCTATTGCGCATTGCTGCCACATTAGAATCCTGTATTCAATTGGGGAAAATCCATGTTTAACATTCATAATGCCTTCATAAGCATGGCCCTGCCTATGGCGGATCTAACAGTAGGTAGTTAATAGTTAATAATTGGCAGTTAGTTAGTAGTTATAGTTACTTAGTAGTTATAGTTAGTTAGTAGTTATAGTTAGATAGGAGTTACAGTTAGTTAGTAGTTATAGTTAGATAGGAGTTATAGTTAGTTAGTAGTTACAATTAGTTAGTAGTTATAGTTAGTTAGCAGTTAGCAGTCGGTAATACAGTACTACAGTACTACAGTAACACCGTAAGGAGCTAGTGAGTTAGTAGTTAGTAGTTAGTAGTTAGTAGTTAGTAGTTAGTAGTTAGTAGTAGGAGTTAGTAGTAGGAGTAAGTAACACAGTAATACACTAAGTACTGAGCTGTAAGTAGTTATACAGTTAGTAGTCAGTAGTCAGTAAGTAGTAAAGAGTCATAAGTAGTCAGTGAGCTTAGGGAGTAGTGAGTATAGTGTTTTTCAAAACTATTCAAACCAGCATGACAAAAAATTTTGAACCAGGAAAACAGAATGGTTCAAACCAAATGGCATAATGTTTCACACCAACTTTCATTAGAATTCAATCTTCTGAGATCCATATCCTACAGCAGGAAGGGCCCTCTGGATCTTGAATCATGGTTACTCTACGGGCCGCCTGATTCCCCAGCATTTCTGGCTGATATGGAATTATCAAATCTACAGAGAAACACTAATTTCACCCATCTCTATTTGTTGTCTCACGAAGTCTGCTTTGACTAGAATGTGTTTTGAGCCTTCAAACTTCTTTCTTCCATTAACTGTTTCAATAGCCGATTATTAAGACAAAAGTCTTGCAGTATCAATCAAAGGTGAAAAATGAACGGAACTGAACTGGGTTTTCTTGTTATCCTGTATATACCAACTTGTTAGGAGTTATGTAATCATTCATATTATTATTACTAAGCAAAAAAGTAGATAAGAAATTACACGGGCCCGCGTATGCAAAAATGTTTTGTACAGGTTATTCTTTAAGTCTATTTGAACTACTGTAGTGTAATAAGTGTATTAGTCTTGTAATGGTTTAAAAGACTGTGCGAAAGGGTATGAAACTTTTTGAATTATTGGTTTGTTTAATTTTGCTAGTGTAGTTTAAATAGTTTCGCTGCACTGGTTTGAATACTTTTGAAAAAAAACGGAAGTAGTAAGTAATAAGTCAGTAGGAAGTAAAGAGTCATAAGTAGTCAGTGATCTTAGGGAGTAGTGAGCTTAGGGAATAGTGAGCTTAGGGAGTAGTGATCTTAGGGAATAGTGAGCTTAGGGAATAGTGAGCTTAGGGAGTAGTGAGTAGTAGTAGTAAGTCAGTAGGAAGTAAAGAGTCATAAGTAGTCATTTAGTACTAGGTTATTCAATGTCAGCAGTCAGCATTCAGCAGTCAGCAGTAAGTAGTTATTTATTTAGAAGGTAGTTCTAGTCAGTTAGTATGGAGTAAGAATTTAGTGGTTGTAAGGAGAAATGAGTAGTAGTAACTAGTGATTAGTGGTAGTAGTAAGTAGTCATTAGTGATTAATAGTAATAGTAGTAAGTAGTAAGTAGTAAGTAGTAAGTAGTAAGTAGTAAGTAGTAAGTAGTTAGTAGTAGTAGTAGTAGTAGTAGTAGTAGTAGTAGTAGTAGTAGTAGTAGTAGTAGTAGTAGTAGTAGTAGTAAGTAGTAGTAGTAGTAGTAGTAGTAGTAAGTAGTGATTAGTGATTAGTAGTAGTAGTAAGTAGTAGTAGTAGTAAGTAGTGATTAGTACTAGTGTCAGATTCGGCATAGGTAGTTGCCTACCTATTGAGGTATATTGAATCCTCTCTGCAGATATCAACCAGCCACCGACCAGCCACCTAAAAAGCACGCCTTCTTCTAAGACCTAGTATATATGCAACGCAGATTCCCCCATAAGAGGAGTCATCAACGAATATAGATAACTTAGTACAAACGGCAACAAGAATGTAACAAGTAGTAGTAAATAGTGATTAGTAGTAGTAGTAAGTGATTAGTAGTAGTAGTAAGTGATTAGTAGTAGTAAGTAGTGATTAGTTATAAATGCGGGAAATTCTCGTGAATTGCCCGGAGACATTTGAGAAACCAGTCTTTCTACCTAGTTTAGTTTGAATACAAGTTCCAGTAAGCAAACAGAACCCCCAGACGAACCCGAACATACCCGTTCCATATATAGTGGTAGTGGGAGTAGTGGGAGTAGTGGGAGTAGTGGGAGTAGTGGGAGTACTTGTAGTGTGTTGGTACTGGTGGTATGGGGAGTAGTAGTAAGTGGTAAGTAGTGAGTTGTGAAAGATTTCATACTTGAAAAAGGTAAAAAGTATGTGGAAAGTAGGTAAAAAAGAGAGTAGCTAAGAAGTAGGTAAGAAGAGGTTTTAGTAGAGTGGTGGTGGAAGACGATTACATGTGGAAAATGGAAATAGTGGAGCAGTAGAGGAAGAAGAATGTGAATAGTTTTTGGGTTTAAGGTAGAAGAAAGAGTAGATTAGAACTGAAGGGAAGTGAAAATTGTTGGAATTTGAATAATTGGTGATAATTGGTGATAATTGGTGATAATTGGTGGAAAATTGGTGGAAATTGATGGAAATTGGTGGAAATTGGTGGAAAATTGGTGATAATTAATGAAAAATCACTGGAAATTGGTATAAAATCACTGGAAATCACCCTGAATTGCTCTAGACCAATCCAAAAGTATTAGTCCCATAGCTTCAATTCCTAGTGCTCACTATAGTCCGCTTTGGAGTTGTAGTCTAGGGCTCTGTCCTAATGCAGCCCGAAATAACTTTCTTACTTACTATCCTATTTTCATACTGAAGTTTCAGCTTCTGTTCTGATAGTTGGCATAGTCACTTTGTAAACCCATGACTAGACTTGTGGGGTTTTTTAAGCTATTTATGGATTGTCCTGCATATACCACTTATCCAACTTCCTACCTTTCCTGGAGCTTCTTGAACCCCTTTTGGGCTCATTTAAAGGCAATAAAACTCTAAAGATCCTTTTTCTTAGCTCAATTACTCGACTTGACTGATAAAAAGCTACAGACTCCGAAACACTTGTGGGTCGTGCACTACCCAATCAAGTATGGTCCACTTTTTGCAGTGTTTCCAATACTTCAGTACCCAAATACCAACATAAAATTCTACAATTATTGTGCTAAAAGACTCTTAGTAGTTAGTAAACATCAGTACATCTACACTAATGAATATAGGTGGATCTGGTGTTGGGAAATATCTTGGTATGTCCTCCTTTTGGTGGTATAAAATAGTGACACTAGAAACTTTTATATTGGGGTGAACCTTCACAAGATCACAGTCACTCACGTGACTGTGATACCAAAGAGTAAACAATTGTTGTATTCTCAACAACAATCAGTCCTGTATTTACGTCCTTTAAGGTAAGGTTTTTATGCTTTCGTGTTATTAACCTGCATATACATTACATTGTCCTGTACACAACACATTATACAATCGACTTTAAAACCTTCTCCCAAAAAAAAAAAAAATCCAAAGCTTATCCTCTCAAAAACAAAGAAGCTTAAATTGGATATGTAACTTTAACCTATTTGGGACCTTGCAGCGAAAGAATTAATTCCTACTGCGTACTGCACATAACAACGTCATGAGATGCTTACAAAAAGTCTCTCTCAACGCACGACGCATTTCCCCCACCTCCACCAACTACCAACTCCAAAACCAGTACATATGCTGACCAACCCTTACTACGAGGCACTTCCCCTGGACTTGAAGCCTGTGCACTACAACCTCTCTGTTTTTGATATCGAGCACGACTCCTATAAAGGAACCGTAGAGATCGAACTCGAGGTGCAGTCCCCTACAGATGAGTTGCATCTCCACTATAGAGAACTCCAGGTGACGCAGGTGCAGGCCAAAGACGAAGATGGCAATTTAGGGGTTACTGTGGCGCAGGAAAACGTCCAAAAAGAGTATTTTGTACTTAAATTCGACCGCGTGGTGCAATCCAGAGTCTGGGCCAAGCTCGACTTTTCGGGCCGCATCCAGACCAACATGGCTGGCTTCTACCGGTCGCTGTACACCGAAGACGGCCAGACAAAGTATATGTTATCGACGCAGTTTGAAGCCACTGATGCCCGGAGAGCGTTTCCATGTTTAGACGAGCCTGACCGTAAAGCTACGTTCTCGGTGAGTATTACCACTAAACAGGAAATGTGTGTTTTGGGTAATATGCCAATTTTAACGGAAAAAAAGGCGGAAAAAGGCGGAAATGCCTTGAAAACAGTCACCTTTGAAAAATCCCCGATTATGTCCACTTATCTCTTGGCATGGGCCATTGGAGAGTTCGAATACATCGAGAGTCATACCAAAGACCCGTACACCAACGGAAAACCTTTACCTGTACGGATTTACACCACCAAAGGGTACACCAAAGATGCTGAACTCGCCTTAGAATTAGCTCCCAAAATCGTCGATTACTTCAGTAATATCTTTGAGGTGCAGTACCCGCTTCCAAAGCTTGATTTGCTTGCTGTCCATGCGTTCCTGCACAATGCCATGGAGAACTGGGGTCTCATCACCTACCGGAGCACCGCCCTCTTGTACTCCGAAGAGAAGCTGGACCCCAGCTATAAACAAAAAGTGGCATATGTTGTAGCGCATGAAATCGCCCACCAGTGGTTCGGGAATTTGGTCACCATGCAATGGTGGGACGAATTGTGGCTTAATGAAGGTTTTGCTACGTGGGTGGGCTTCTATGCAGTCGACCACCTTTTCCCCGAGTGGGATATCTTTGCCAGTTTTGTCTCGGAGAGCTTGCAAGAAGCTTTACGGCTCGATGGGCTCCGGAACTCTCACCCAATCAAGGTTCCGGTGGTGGATGCTTTGGATATCGACCAGTTGTTCGATGCCATTTCTTACCTTAAGGGAGCGTCGACGATTTTGATGCTTTCGTCGTATTTGGGCCAGGCCAAGTTTTTGAAGGGTGTGGCCAATTACTTGAATGGGCACAAATACGGAAATGCCCAGTCGGGCGACTTGTGGGCGTCACTTTCGGCCGTTTCGGGGATGAATGTGGGTGAAATGATGGATGCATGGATTACCAAGATTGGGTTCCCGGTTGTGCACGTGACCGATGATTCATCGGGTGTTGTTCTTACGCAGGAACGTTTTTTGAATGGTGGAGATGTTACGGAGGCTGAAGATGGGACTGTTTGGTGGGTTCCACTTAATGCCGACTGCGGGGCCGACACGGCCGAAATCTCCGAAATCTCCGAGATCTCCGAGATCTCCGAGATCTCCGAGATCTCCGAGTCCGAAAAGCCCGAAACCTCCAAAAACTCCCAAAAATCTCTTTCAAATGCCCTGCTTTCATTGGATAGGAAGAAGACCCACATCTCTTCCATCCCCAATGGTTTCTTTAAGTTGAACAAAGATACTCAGGCTCCATTCCGGGTCAACTATGAGCCACACTTTTTTCAGTCGCATATTTTGGCCCATTTCACCCGTCTTCTGACCAAAGATAAGGTGGGAATTATTGCCGATACTGCATCTTTGGCCACGGCAGGCCAGAAGAAAACTCTGGCGTTTTTGGACTTGCTTCGCCAGATCTGCATTGAAAATGACCATTTGGGCCAGGAATACGTGCTTTGGCTCGAAACCACTAACCGGATCGGCCACGTGGTGACCACGTTCGATTCCCCTGGCCTTGCAGATTTCTGTAGGCAAATTTATACGCCAATTGCAGTTAAAATGCTCCATGAAAACGTGGATAAGGCCGATTTCAAGCGGTCCAAGTTGAAGGCGCATATCTTGCACGTGGCATCGACTTATGGAATCCCCGAACTTGACCAATATGCACACCAGGCCTTTGCCGACTGGAAAATGGGCAAACAAATTGACCCATCGCTCCGGAAATTCGTGTTCAGTTCCGTGGTATCATGTGCGTCCTGCACACAGGCGGACTTCAAAGCTATCCTACAGGAAGTCACCAAGCCTACGTCTCTCGATTCCCGGGAAGTGGCATTATCTGCACTCGGCAATATTGGCAATATAGAAATGGCTCAAACATTGATGTCGTACTTAATCGACGAGTCCATTATTCCCACCATGGATGCCCATTTCTTGGCTGTCGGTCTCAGCAAAAACACCAAGGTGCGCAGTCTCTTCTGGGCCTTTGTCAAGGACAACTACAACCACATCCACCGTTTAATGTCTACCAATATGGTGGTGCTCGATCGGTTCATCAAGACCACGTTATGTAACTACCAATCATTTGAAATGGCCAAGGATGTGGAAGAGTTTTTTGGTGGGAAGGATATCCATGGTTTTGAGCGCGCGCTCCACCAGGTCTTGGACCAGATAAAGATTAGGGCTGCATGGAGGGAAAGAGATGAAAGAGATGTTGAAAGCTGGCTAGGACTGCAAGAGCGATAGGCACGAGCGATAGGCACGAGCGATAGCGAGTGCAGTCATTGGAATGAGTCTATGAGTGCAGTCATTGGAATGAGTCAATGAGTGCAGTTATTGGGCGAGTCTTTAGTGAGTCTTTGGTAAGTCTTAGTGAGTCTATGGACTCCTCAAACTCCAAAAATGGTTGTTCCTTCCTCCCTATCCATGTTGTGCTTCTCCCCTAGAATATTACGGTCTCCAAAGAATGGGTTTATTAGACCCATCTAACTCTGATGGTAGAGTCATGTTTTTTGACTTTCATAGTGACCGATTACGCTGTAACCAATACATAAAGTTCACATTATGCACACAATATAAGAACTCAATACTCTATATTCAGTTAAATAATTCAGTACCAATAACCTCAGTTGAAGTAGACTCAGTAAAAAATACTCGGTAGAATTAGTTATAGAGTCATACACTCAGATACTGAGAAGTCATAGACCCGACACTGAGAAGTCATAGAATCAGACACTGAGAAGTCATAAACCCGACACTAAGAAGTCATAGACCCGACACTGAGAAGTCATAGACCCGACACTGAGAAGTCATAGCCACCCTCACTTTCAACCTGTCAACGAGTACCTAGCATGTACGGAGGCGAGGTGGAGATGTTGTATGCAGGCAAGTGATATACTATGTGCAGGATATAGTTGAGTAGATACAGTGTTTTTGAAAACTATTCAAACCAGCGCAACAGAATAATTCAAACCAGTGCGGCAGAACGATTCAAACCACACTAGCAAAATTAAACAAACCAATACACATAACCCCTAACAAGTTGTTGTATACAGGAAGTTGGTGTATACAGGATAGCAAGGAAACCAGTTAGGTACCGTCCGTTTTTCACCCTTGATTAGTACTGCAAGACTTTTGTCCCAAATGTAGTACCATATCAGGTAATCGTCCAGATTTAAGTTTTCAGAATATTGAATGCTAATAAAAGTTGGTGTGAAACATTACGCCATTTGGTTTGAAAGACTGTGCGAAGGAGTACGAAACTTTTTGAATCATTGGTTTGTACCATTCTGTCTTTTTGGTTTGTACCATTCTGTCTTTTTGGTTTGAATCGTTTTGCCGCGCTGGTTTGAATAGTTTTGAAAAACACTGTAACTTTGAGAAAAAACGTTGCATCGAAAAACTCTCCACCAGAACAATGGTAGCCATCATTATACGAATGAAGTACTATGATGACCATTGCAAATCCACTATGATGACCATTGCAGACTCACTATGATGGCAGCAAACTCAGTATTACGCCCATCATAGTACTTCATACAATGATGGTCTGGCCATTGTAGCAATCGGACTGAGAGGCTTCATAATATCTTCATAGGCAGGGCCCGGCCTATGGCGGATCTAACAGTACCACTTCGCACAGTTTTTCAAACCAAATGGAATGGCTTAATGTTTCACACCAACTTTTATTACAACTCAATATTCTAAAATCGTAAATCTTGAGGTTTGCCTCATATGTACTAAATTTGGGACAAAAGTCTTGCAGTACCAATTCAATCAAGGGTGAAAAATGGAGTGAAACTGAACTGGTTTCCTTGTTATCCTGTATACAACAACTAGTTAGGGGTGTAAGAAACTTTTTGAATTATTGGTTTGTTTAATTTTGCTAGAGCGTGGTTTGAATTGTTTTGCTACGCTGGTTTGAACTATTCTGTCTTTTTGGTTCGAAACATTTTGCTATGCTGGTTTGAATAGTTTTGAAAAAGACTGTAAGGCTCACAAGACAGACGCGGACCAATGCTCATAACCATAAGTAAAACCAATGCTCATAACCATAGTAATACCAATGCTCATAACCATAGTAATAACATAACACAATAATACCATAACACAATAATACCATAACACAATAATACCATAGTAATACAGTGTTTTTTAAAATTATTCAAACCAGCGCCACAAAACTATTCAAACCAATAATTCAAAAAGTTTCGTACCCCTTCGCACAGTCTTTCAAACCAAATGAACAAGTTGTTGTAAACAGGATAACAAGGAAACAGGGTTCAGTTTCACTCCGTTTTTCACCCTTGATTGGTACTGCAAGACTTCTGTCCCAAATGTAGTACATATGAGGCAATCGTCCAGATTTAAGGTTTCAGAATATTGAATTATAATAAAAGTTGGTGTGAAACATTACGCCATTGGGTTTGAGCCATTCTGCCTTCTTGGTTCGAAACATTTTGTCATGCTGGTTTGAAAAGTTTTGTCATGCTGGTTTGAATAGTTTTGTCGCGCTGGTTTGAATAGTTTTGAAAAACACTGTACCGTCATAAAGTGAGTAAATATGTTGAAAGATAAAGAAGGTCAGGAGTAGATTTCTTAACTATGGAATTGGTTTTTACATACACTCAAAGACATTTGAATCTCTTCAGTGGGTACTGGTAACTTAATTCGGGAAGTCAAATTCGGGAAGTCAAATTCGGGAAGTCAAATTCGGGAAGTTAAATTTCGATCTTCAAGGTCCGGCCTTTAAACTCCGGTCTTCAAATTCCAATCTTCAAATTCCGTTCAACCTTTGTCAAAATCCCATTGTCAAAATCTTGGCCCTCTCAATTTTCCTTTCCTTCTTCAACACCCACACTAAACGACTTACTGGCCTGCACATGCTTGTGGTCGCCCAAATCATTGATGTTGTTGTTGGACATATATATGGGCTTGGGATTTCCTGCAGCAACGTACTGGGGGCTCAAATTCACTGTGTTGGTGTTGGTACCGGAAATGGAGTTGCCTTGATTTAGATGACCAGCTTGGACCGCATAATCACTCGTTTTGGGCGGTGTGGTTCTGGACCTGTGATGACTGGTCCTGCAGATTCTGGAGAGTCTGAAGATTCTGGAGAGTCTGAAGATTCTGGAGAGTCTGAAGAGTCTGAAGAGCCTGCTACTCCTGCAGCGCCTGGTCCTCCTGCAGCGCCTGGTCCTCCTGCAGCGCCTGGTCCTCCTGAGGTGTCTGGTACTGGACCTGTGAGTACTGGTTCTGCCTTCTTTCGATTAGGACTAATTTGCATAGGGTTGAGCAAGGAAAAATCAGGATTGGGGGGCTCTCCCTGGGATGTTTCCGAATTAGGCAGGTTTCCGCGAGCCATATCGGACTCGTTTTTACCCGGAGCTGCAATCTGTGTTTTACTAAGGTCCTTCTTAAGATCGGTATTTTCATTAAATGCCTCCCTCATCTCCTCCTCAAGCTTCAAATATATTTCCACAGGCTTACAGTGCATGGAGTCCGACGTAGAGTTTTTGAGCATAAATACAGGCTGCGTCAGGGCCAGTTTGTTCGTACACAAGAAAGGCGTAATTGTCGTGATCTTCAGCAGAGCGTCCAAAGCCAATGTCATAGCCTTGACCACGTCTGGAGGTCCAAAACTCAAGTATTCCCCAACCACGCCAAACGGCTGCTTCTCTCCTTCAAATTCAGTCGTAGCGATACTATCAGCAAAGTTGAATTTGGCAAGGGGGCTCAATATAGCATTACCTTGCGTAAAAATATTGAATAAAACGGAAGCCATGGTCGTCATTGGTACCAATGTTCCATCGATATTGGCGTAGAAGGCGCGAGTATCGGCACTGCTGGCAGTTGCAGCCATTAAAAGAGCTTGAAGAATGCGAGACTGTCTCATGTTTTGATACTGTTTTCGTGTTTTTTGTTTTTTTTAAAATTTCTTTTTTTTTTGAACCGCTAAATCTGTGTTCATAATCGTCTTATATATTAGGGAATTTCCATAACCAAATGAACGTCACGTTTTTCCACTGCATTGTGTTGCGTTTTTGAAGAACATGACATTGTACATGGAGTGTCCTGCAGGTAAGAAGGCCTCTGATTCTAAAGGGATCATTACCCCCCTTATTGTCTTAAGAGCATCACGTATATTTTTTTAAAGATGGAGTATAGGTATTTCTGGCATTCCGGAAAGAGGGGTATCCAGAAAGAGGGGTATCCAGAATGAGGGGTATCCAGAAGAAGGGGTATCCAGAAGAAGGGGTATCCGAAATGAGGGTTATGAGTTATATGTTATGGGTTTATGGTATACTAGACCTGTGAAGATATTTTTTTCTCACCTACCATGCGAATTATGAAGCAGACTAGTCACGATGAGAGTCAGACATTAGATTTAGATGTTATTTCAGAGGCTATGTTAGAGATAATGTCAGAGATCATGTCAGAAATTACGTTACAGATCATGTCAGAAATTATCTCAGAGATCATGTGAGAAATTATTTCTATGTACATGACCATTATTTATGACTCAATTCAATTTGCGCATCCATGGATTCATCGGATGTGGCCCTATCGGTATCAAGAGATAACCGGATTTGGCCCAAGAACGCATCGTCCTTGGCGGCGTCGTACACTGAAATCTCCAACTGCGACTTGGTGCCTACCACATCGAATACTGCCTCGTGGTTCCACAAAGGGTTGCTATTTCAACCAGGAAGATTGAGATGCTGCGCCTGTTTCTGGTACAAGGCCGGTCTCTTATCCTTGGGTTGCACCACAGGAACATCCGGCTTGGGGAAAGGCGAGGCTCTGTATGATGCATCTATGGGTATATGTACATTGACAATGGATTATGAAATATGTGATCTATGGGTTATTTACTCATCTCCCCATATCATGATCCGTTGTCACTGTAAGAAAAAAGATACATGTAGGTACAGGAAGAGGAGAAGGAGAAGGAGGAGAAATAGTAGGACAGGAAAGAAGGAGGAGGAGAACAGGAAAGAAGGAGGAGGACAAAGTAAGAGGGGCTAAGGATCATATTGCTCACCACTGGTACCGTACATAGTGTAACCATTTATCATCTGACCATTTTTCATCGGCCTTAAATATGCATCTGTGTATATGTGGAAGTAAAGATGGTCAATGTATACATACTATTACCTTAACTACACTACCTTCACTACACTATAGAGTACACACTTAGAAGCTACTAGACACTACTACACACTACTACACACTACTACACACTACTACACACTACTACACACTACTACACACTACTAGACACTACTACACACTACTACACACTACTAAACACTACTACACACTACTACACACTACTACACACTACTAAACACTACTACACACTAATACACACTACTACACACTACTAAACACTACTACACACTACTACACACTACTACACACTACTACACACTACTACACACTACTACACACTACTACACACTACTACACACTACTACACACTACTACACACTACTACACACTACTACACACTACTACACACTACTACACACTACTACACACTACTACACACTACTACACACTACTACACACTACTACACACTACTACACACTACTACACACTACTACACACTACTACACACTACTACACACTACTACACACTACTACACACTACTACACACTACTACACACTACTACACACTACTACACACTACTACACACTACTACACACTACTACACACTACTACACACTACTACACACTACTACACACTACTACACACTACTACACACTACTACACACTACTACACACTACTACACACTACTACACACTACTACACACTACTACACACTACTACACACTACTACACACTACTACACACTACTACACACTACTACACACTACTACACACTACTACACACTACTACACACTACTACACTCTACTACACATTACTAGACACTGATTGTTAAACCTGCTTATGAAGGTATTATGAAGCCCTCAGTCCGGTTGCTACAATGGACACTGTAAACACTGTATCACGGCGTTCCGGACATCACGCCACTTCGTACATTGATGGCCCCTTTTGTTTACTCTGGAGCAAAGTTTACCCATTGTTCTCGTGGAAAGTTTTTCAGTGTCACGCTTGTCTCAAACTTTATAAGCCACTCCGGTTCCTCTCTTTAAAAAACCATCAACGAATACAAGTTCAGGCTAAGACACGTTATAAAGTACTTAACAGTGCTAGAAACTACTAGACACAGAATACGGTTTCTTGAATAGTCCAGACTTCCGAACTAGGTTGGTTTCAGTCAATAGCTGATCAAGATGTTTATTTTTTCGCTGACTATGACTATTGATGCATCTCAGAATTTAGGATAGAGTGGAAACGATCATGTGTGCACTACACCACAATATCTTCTACAGTACACTTTCTACAGTACACTTTCTGCGGTACACTACTTTCTACAGTACACTTTCTACAGTACACTACGTTATACACTACTACCCTACACCACAATACTTTCTACAGTACACTTTCTACGGTACACTTTCTACAGTACACTTTCTACAC
>NLAO01002329.1:928-13367 GCA_002370835.1 Metschnikowia continentalis | reverse complement strand
TCTGTTACACTCTGTTACACTCTGTTACACTCTGTTACACTCTGTTACACTCTGTTACACTCTGTTACACTCTGTTACACTCTGTTACAGGAAGTGTATACAACAATTCCAAACATTTCTTACACACCCAACAAGTTGTTGTATACAGGATATCAAGGAAACAGGGTTCAGTTCCGTCCTTTTTTCACCCTTGATTAATACTGCAAGACTTTTGGCCCAAATGTAGTACCATATGAGGCAATCGTCCAGATTTAAGATTTCAAAATATTGAATTCTAATAAAAGTTGGTGTGAAACATTACGCCTTTTGGTTTGAACCATTTTGTCTTCTTGGTTTGTTTAATTTTGCTAGTGTGGTTTGAATAGTTTTGTCAAATACTAAATCTGATCTACAAAATGCTATATTGCATACAGTGTTTTTCAAAATTATTCAAACCAGCATTACAAGACTATTCAAACCAAGAAGACAAAATGGTTCAAACCAAGAAGACAAAATTGTTCAAACCAAAAGGCGTAATGTTTCACACCAACTTTCATTAGAATTCAATATTTTGAAATCTTAAATCTGGACGATTGTCTCATATGTACTGCATTTGGGACAGAAGTCTTGTAGTACCAATCAAGGGCCAAAACGGACGGAAAAAAACTAGTTTTATTGTTATTCTGTATATACCAAGTTGTCCATTTGTTTTAAAAGACTTTGCCAAGGGGTACGAAACATTTTGTCATGCTGGTGTGAACCATTTTGTCTTGTTGGTTCGAAACATTTTGTTAACGCGTGAGTACATTACGCATATGTGTTAGAGCTCAAAGTCTGAGCGTGCGTGATTTAAGCACAGCGCTCAAGTCGCAATGTTTCAAAGAGGCACGTCCACTCCAATATAAAAGGAGCGGCTGCCACCCACGTTTGTAAGAGAAGGATTTCTTCCCCAAAAATTGAAGACAGCGTGGGCTAGACATAAGTTACATTCAATAAAAGTAAGTCTGAAAATTAACACATTTTGCCGCGCTGGTTTGAATACTTTAAAAAAAAACACTGTACACCCCGAACAAAATGTTGTATACAAGATAACAAGGAAACAGGGTTCAGTTCCGTCCGTTTTTCACACTTTTGTTGGTACTGCAAGACTTTTTTTCCCAAATGTAGTACCATATGAGACAATTGTCCAGATTTCAGATTTAAGGTTTCAGATTTAAGATTTCCGAATATTTAATTCGAATGAAAGTTGGTGTGAAACATTACACCATTTGATTTGAAAGACTTTGCGAAAAGGGGTACGAAACTCTTTGAATTATTGATTTGTTTAATGTTGAATTTTGCTAGTGTGGTTTGAATCTTTTGCCGCCTTGGTTTGAATACTTTCGAAAAACAACGTACTCTTTAAGGGGATTCCGAGCAAAATATAGATTCCACAATTCAATTGGGGTAATTTTAAACGGCGAGAAATATGCACCTAATATAAAGAAGGTTCCAATAATTTCCGTGCGTGACCTCGCCACCCGATTATCTATTAGTGTAATTAATGGATCAGTTTGCTTGGCAGTCATATATAAAATTCCAAGGTTTTCATCTTAGGGAACGCTTCAATAATATCTGATTAATTACTATGCAATTTAGGAATTCTTTAATCAGAGCTCTTGTTAGTGTCTATATTAAAGTCTCTGTTAGTGACTCTGTTAGTGTCTTAGCTAATGACTCTGTTAGTGACTCTGTTAGTGACTCGGAAAGTGTCTCTCCTAGTGACTCTGAAATTGTCTCTGATGGTGTCTTTCATAGTGACGCCGAAAGTGTCCCTCCTAGTCCCCCTGTCACTATATGGGCGCAATCTAGAGTGTACCCATTGGTGCTCTTTGTCAAAGTGGAGAATGAAATGATACCTCTCTTCAGTACGTCATTTTTATTCGATCAAGAGCCTGCTCAGTTATTGACGTATGGATACCCCTCTGCCAAGCCCACCAATTTCTCTTTGATGCAAAACAAAGTGTTCACAGGAGAGGCAAACTCCGTGGAGTTTTTGGGGATTCACAATAACTATTTGACCGTTTCTGCTTATGTCCAACCAATCAGCTGGGATGTGGATGTGAATGGTAGGATTGTGAATGACTTCTTTTATACATGTAACGTCTTCAACAATGAATTGCGGTATATCAAGAATGGAGAACAAATCAGGTTAGCCCAAAAATGTGGCCATGTGGGCATTTACCTCCTAAATCCAGACGGTCTGCCTCCTATGAGTGTAGCAGTATCACGGAAGAGGGAAAATAAGGAAAAGTTAACTAAGGGAAAGGTAACTAAGGGAAAGGTAACTAAGGGAAAGGTAACTAAGGGAAAGGTAACTAAGGGAAAGGTAACTAAGGGAAAGGTAACTAAGGGAAAGTTAACTAAGGGAAAGTTACCTAACGCAAAGTTAACTAACGCAAAGTTAACTAAGGAAAATGGGACAGTTAGAGGAAAAGAGGGTGGTAAGAAATTCATACCTCTTAATCTCACTAGTCCTCATGTCTTTGTTGCCAAAATAGGTTCCAAGTACCACCCACTTTCCAGCTCTTTGTACCAATCAAACGATTTGCAATTCAGGTTTTTATCCTATGATATACTGCCGGACTATGCAGAAGAACCAGTGGAGTTTACCTTGAAAGATAACTGTGCCATTTCCATAGACCAGATGGATGCGACCAACCACACCTCGCAATATGTGAGTTTGAAACAAGGTTTGATTCTTTATGGAGATATTCGTCCCACCAAATTAAATTTCGACAAGTCAATGAAGCTTCAGGGTGGTCCTTTTCAATCGTGCGAGATCCAAATTCCTGGCAAGCGTGGAATTTTATATGAGCCCCGAATCTTACTTTCTCATGATTGTATTGATGTGGAGATATACTTTGTGCCTAAGGCTCGAGTAAGTCTACTTGGCCTGGACAGGTACGAGGACGGGGGGGGAGGACGATGTGGAGGAGGACAAGGAAGACGAGGAAGAGGTTGAGGTGGAGGTAAACGAGGAAGTTGAGGAAGTTGGAGAAGATGAGGAAAATGTTGAGATGAAGGTAAACGTGGAAGAAAAGAAAGTTGGAGAAAATAATAAATTAGACTCCGATGATTATTATCTGTACTTGCCACATATTTTTGTTGCCGAAAGCAGAGATAGGTCAGTGATGCTCTCAGACCATGCCCATGGTCCAAATTTGAGAGGGTTGTCGTTTTCAAATCTGTTGACAGTTCTGGAAAAACCTACTCGTTTCTTTTTCAATAACAACTATGTGATCCACGTAACCCATCCCATGGGCAGATTAGGGTTGAGTGAAGGCTTACTTGTGTTTGGAGATGTCCCTGGGATGGAGTTGAAATTTGCACCGAATATGACAATTGCAAATGGTCCGTTCTACGCCTGTGATATTCCAGGCCTTAACAGGCGTGGTATTTATCATGAATTCATATCTACGGCCATTTCAAATTGTGAACCTGTGGACCTTTACTTCTGGGCTGTAAAACCAGTCGAAGAACCTGCCAATACAGAGAATGAGCAACTGAATAAGAAACTGAATGAGCAACTGAATAAGAAACTGAATAAGAAACTGAATGAGCAACTGAATGAGCAACTGGATGAGCAATTGAATGGGATATTGAAGTATGCTGTGAAACCGATGGTGTTCTTTGCACATGTTAATGATTCATTGGTGCCACTCTTTGCTACGCCTTACTACTTTAATTCGACGCCTGGCCACATTTTGGTATATGAAGAGTTGCCAGGTGGAATCACCAAGTTCGATAGGTTCATGAAGTTGAGGAAGTTCACGAAGTTCACTTTGTTGAATAAAAAGGTTTATACCCGTGAGACAGATACTGCTGGCTTCGTGGGGCTTCAATATGAATCCTTGGGGTTTTCGTCTTTCACCAAGGCTTCTGATTTCGATTTTGATGAAGCTGGAAGGCTTTTGAACGTTCAATTTTACGCATGTACCTTTGAAGACAGCAATAAGCGGTTCATTCGCTTCGGCAAGGAGTTAAACCTGTCTAAAGAGTGTTTTGGTGTGGACATTTACCTTTTGCCTTCATATAGGGTGTCTCGTCCTGATCTAAATATCATGCCTCCATATCGGGCATCTCGGCCTCATCTGAATATTGTGCCTTCATATCGGGTATCTCTGCCTCCTCTCAACAATACAGAGAAACAAGCTGAGGAAGGAGAGAATGGTGAGGAGCAATCTGGTTCTCTGGGTACTCAATCTGGTTCTCTGGGTACTCAATCTAGTTCGCTGGATACTAGATCTGGGTCTCTGAATACTCAATCTGGTTCTCTGGATACTCAATCTGGTTCTCTGGATACTCAATCTGGTTCTCTGAATACTCAATCTGGTTCTCTGAATACTCAATCTGGTTCTCTGGATACTCAATCTGGTTCTCTGAATATTCAATCTGACTCTAGAGAAAACAAGTCGTTTGATCATCTATTCGCTTTTGTTGCCAAAACCAATGGCATAGTGAAACCACTCTCCAGTCTGTTATATAACGCAACCGGTACGGAATTGAGTTTCTTGTTTTTTGGACCCGGGGAAAATGACCCAATAAGATTCGAATTAGAAGCTAACTACGCCAGAATCAACACTACATCTACCCCAGGTAATGTGGGATTTTTGCATGGGTTGATTGTGTTTGGACCTGGAGTGCCTCGAACAGAGTTGAAATTGGACCATGAAGGGAAGCTTATGGATGGTTCCTTCCACTCGTGCTTGATGCCGTATGCCGAAGAATACTTGATATACGAAGGAATTTTGAATTGTCCTGAAGTGGACATTTATCTCTGGCCTTACAAGAAGGTAATGGAGTATATGAATAAGGGGGTAGTGTATGGGGAAGGAGAAGGTGGTCAAGGAGCTACACCAGGTCAAGGAGCTAGACCAAATGGTTCACGGGTTCCTATAAACCGTATGTCTTATGGCACACATGGACCCAGCAATGATGGAGACAGTGCCGGCCACTGAAAAGAATAGTCACTTTTGGAATTCAAGAGCAAAGAGAAATGACTTTGGTTTTCATTTTGCGAGAGAAAATCCTTGCTATGATTCTTGGAGACTTTACTGAACTTGAGCTGTGACTCTTGGAAATTCATTGAGCATGAGCTGTGACTCTTGGAAATTTTCAACCTATGTTTTAGTATATATATTGATATACAGGGATATGTAAGTTTGTACCTTACAAGACCAAAGTGCGATATGTGTCGAGGTGGGTGAAAACTCTTCACCCACTGGTAACTTGCACATATTACTTCACTAGTCTGCATGCCATGTATCTGCGAAGTACCTTGACTCCGTACACGCTAGGTACTTGTTGACAGAAATTCATTGAGCATTAGATGTGAGTCCAGTAGGAAGGCCGGTCTTTTTGATGGAAATTCAAAATTTCAAAAACGGCAAAGCTTAGTGATTTCAAGCACTTTTGAAGAGGATTATGTGGTACCAAGTGAAACAGTGAATTGGCACCAAGTGAAACAGTGAATTGGCACTAAGTGAAATAGTGAATTGGCACCAAGTGAAATAGTGAATTGGCACCAAGTGAAATAGTAAAAAAAGTCATATGAACAAAGAACCTATTCAACAAGTTCAGAGTTTCTACAATGGAATTGCTCAAGATCCACCAAGTTCTTGGAAGATAACAATTGAGTGGTACTAACCGTTAATGCGATTGGAAGTACACTGAACAAGAACAAGAACAAGAACAAGCACACCTTTTGACATCAAAGAAAACCACGTACAGGATGGCGTGAAGAATAGAGAAATAACCATTGAATACGTGACTACTGAGGAAAATATGTATCAGGATAATTTGTATATGAGGTTATCCAAAGAAAGGTAAAGAAAGGTAAAGAAAGGTAAAGAAAGGTAAAGAAAGGTAAAGAAAGGTAAAGAAAGGTAAAGAAAGGTAAAGAAAGGTAAAGAAAGAGGAAAGAAAGAGAAAAGAAAGAGTGGGGCCCTAAACCTTACTTTGTTTTGAGAGAGAATCGTTATGGTGGATTTAGCGATAGACACTCGTTTGAGGAGAAAACCACCTACAGATCCTCTAGCAGTAAAAAACTCCGAGACAAAGAAAAACATAGTACTCTACTACTACGTGAATATTTTATTTTTATTTTCAATTACCATGGATCTTCAATGACTATTGTATCTTCACCCCCTTCATACTCGACTGTCACTTTATGTAGTACTCTAGTCTACTCTAGTCTATATTACACTACTCTGCTCTACAGTACACTACTCTACACTACTCTACACTACTCTACACTACTCTACACTACTCCACTCCACTCCACTCCACTCCACTCCACTCCACTCCACTCCACTCCACTCCACTCCACTCCACTCCACTACACTCTACACTAGACTACTCTCTACTTGCTTCTACACCTCTAAGATGGTAGTATAGAGTAAGAGTATAGTATGTAGTGTTATACTCCCGTTTACGTCAGGTACTCTGGTTACTATTTTTTTGGTTGATGATTCCTCCTAGGGTGGATTCAATGCTTTAGAGGAGAGGGCGTGTGACTTAACACGAGAACAATAGCAATGAACGCCATCCAACATCGTACAATTTTGGGCCGTAGCGCTTGAAGTGGTCATTGTTAGGGTTAGACAGTGTAGGCTCAAAATACTGAAATAGATAGGGCCCTACCTATGGTGGATCTAGCATCCCCCGGCCTCGATGTCAACTTAATTGGCCATAGAATGATCATGCTTATGAGTGTATCCCGGTAGAACTGTGTGACATAGGGTAGCATGCCTCCAGCTCATATAATGATGATTTCAGCTTGCGAATGTTCTGCAGAGTGTTGAGACGAACTGATAAAAGTTTGCAATCACTAACTGGTGACTTGACTTTTGAAATGTTGAGAGGGGTGCTGCGAACTTTGAGTGAATTTTTGGTGACACCTGGGAATCTCTGGCATTTGAGGAACTGATGAGGGAGTTTCAGAATAGACCTATTGGACTTTTTGATGTTTTAGATTTTTGCACTTTTTAGATTTTTGGACTTTTTAGATTTTTGGACTTTTTAGATTTTTGGACTTTTTATTTTTTTTGACCTTTAATTTTTTGACCTTTTAGTTTTTTTGACCTTTTATTCTTTTTGTCCTGTTGAAATTTTGACCTGTTCAATTTCTTATGCGTTGTTCAAAATAATTTAGCTTTGCTGAAGAAACCTTAACGGGCCGCTAGGACTGCGGTGAAAATGCGATTGAGGGTTTCGGCAATGTCAATAGAATCGCGACGGAGAAGGTTAATCAGAACCGTGGATTAGGGTGGTGTGGAAGTTCGAGCACTGAGCCTTTCATCTGATGTTTTAGTATATATTGACATACAAGGGTATGTAAGTTGTACCTTATAAGACCCCTGTAGATATAACTTACCGGTAAAAGCCCAGGCAACAAACTTCATACTCGATACAGTGTTAGAACTTGTGCAAGACTTTGGGATTTGAAAAACAAAGTTATATCAGTTGTATATTCAAATACTATAATATGGCTTAAAGAGATCCCTGAGGATTCATCTTATCAGGCGAACCTGCTAGTTATATATACTTCCTTGCTGCTTCGGGTAACCCTTGAGGGATTTCTTGAAACAGCGGGCATTCAGGATTTCTTGAAACAGCGGGCTTTCAGGATGTGAAACATCGCGAAGTTTCACATTAGCCCGGAGAAGTCCTTATCAGGAATTCTCTCTGGCGCGGCCAGATCGCATGCGTCCACTTGCATGGTGCCTAGCGCCCAGTATTTAAGTCTCCTTGAATACTAACCTCCTCACCATCTCATACTCATGAGTGGTATGGTTTAAGGCCGAGCCTAAGCTAAGCCTCGTTAGTAGAATCCACCGACACTAGGTACTCAATTCTAGTGCTCGTAGGATTTTTCCTAACATACGGGGGCGGACATTACTGCGGCACTTGACAGATCACTTATTTCGAGTTCCGTCCGTCATAAGACCTATTCGTCACTGACAGCGGTGGCAAAACACATACAACTGAGGGCCGTGGATTCATCCGCATTGGCAACCATGCCATCCCATGCTACTGGGCACCAACTCTTAACATTAACACCGTCAGTATGGCCGCGCTCCACAGATTGGGCGAAAATACCCTCTTTGCTTATATCGACAATTCACTGTTGCTGACCAACTTATCGCCTGATTGAATAATTCAACCATATAGCCAATTAACGGGGTTCTTCTCACATGTGCAATTAGATTCCGTATAGTGTTTCGACAACCTGGAGGGTCGTTTAGCGTTGAATATGGTCTCGTAATCCTTCATGGTTGCGGCTATCGTGGGGTCATCCAGTTCGACGAAGATGAACATCTTGAGTGGCGCGTAATGTTCGAGCGCCCAAAGGAAGGACTTGCGGATCTTTGGGAGATCCACGGGGGTGATCACGGTGTGTGACTGGACGGTACGGAATACTTCTCAGGATTGCGTGAGGACCGATCATGACAAGGCACTTCGTTGGTTCTTTTTCGTCCAACGTAAACTTCGTGTAAGGCGTTTCCCCACCTCTGAACAAGGCGTCGTTAACAATTTCAAGTTCAGTGGCTCTGGAATTCATGTTGCGTCGGTAGTGTTGGTTTGACTCTTGATCTTTCAACTTATGTTTTAGTACTACTTACAAGACCCCTGTATATCAATATATACTAAAACATAAGTTGAAAGAGCTCGTATTCTCTCACGGCTAGAAGTGACTGCCAGTCATGATAAAAAGATATAGCCAATGATAGGTTTCGGTCCAATTGTTCCGAAATTCCACACAATCGTTGAAATGTTGGCGTTGGGTGACCGCAAGGTGGGAATCCGCCAGGAGAAGAGTTTTGGCAGACTGGAAAATATCACTTGTAGATGGGACCACTTAATGGAAGCGCTTGTGATCAAGGTTGTCTTTGTGGGTAGCGAACCATTCCAAGATGTGGAAATAAGAATGTAAGCGACTCATGAAGCGATGTCATTGTCTGCAGTTCATCGGTGTAGCTCGGCGAATGAACATAGACCGGAGTATAACAGTAGTCAGTAGTCAGTAGTCAGTAGTCAGTAGTCAGTAGTCAGTAGTCAGTAGTCAGTAATAGTAGTCAGTAGTCAGTAGTCAGTAGTCAGTAGTCAGTAGTAGTAGTAGTAGTCAGTAGTCAGTAGTCAGTAGTCAGTAGTCAGTAGTCAGTAGTAGTAGTAGTAGTCAGTAGTCAGTAGTCAGTAGTAGTAGTAGTAGTCAGTAGTCAGTAGTAGTAGTAGTAGTCAGTAGGCAGTAGTCAGTAGTCAGTAGTCAGTAGTCAGTAGTCTGTAGTCAGTAGTAGTAGTAGTAGTCAGTAGGCAGTAGTAGTAGTAGTGAGTGAGTGAGGAGTAGAAGTAAAAGTACTAGTCAGTGAGTGAGTGAGTGAGTGAGTGAGTAGTAGTAGTAGTGTAGTATCATATAGCTAGGATCAACTCAATCGATATTGCCCCTTCAAACTCTCAAGTCAACATGAAGGTATAATACCTCCGAGGTGTTAAACCTAGGCTTCAAATGAACTCCAAATCAAGAGCAACCCATAATTCTTTAGGGCTATGAATTTCGGGGTGGAGAAGTGAGAGACTTTGTTTCACCTCTAATTTGTGGACCTATTTCCTGGGACTTTAAAAATCTAATACCTTGAAAGAGTCTAGTTTAGAAGAAACCTCAGAAGTAACCTCAGAAGAAACTTCAGAAAAAACCTCAGAAGAAACTTTAGCTTTAGGGCTCAATAATTCAACCGACAGGATTAACTTGGTGTTGGCTGGGATTTTAATGTAGTGGGTCTAGTGTAGAATACCACAGGTTTAGTCTCTATAACACTCTTATTTCTTACACCCCTATTAAATGATACACCCCTATATGGTTCTTATAGAGCCAGGTGAATTCATTCATAGACATAATGACCAGAGACCTACTCAAGTATACTCAGCATAAGTAGTCAGTATAACTGGTAGTCAAGAATATAGAACACCACTAATATTACTAATATATTGTACCACGGTACAGGCTACTATGTATACTATACTCCAAGATATATACTTACTACGCTATACTATGTGATTACTACAGTATAGCTATATATGATATATATAAGTACCATGACTATTTTGCTATGAATACACTACTTTATTATGACTATCATGGGTTAAGTGAGTAGTGGTATTCGGGAGTGTTTATATATAAATCAAATACTGATTACAGTGTTTTTAAAAACTATTCAAACCAACACGGCAAAATGTTTCGAACTACACTAGCAAAATTAAACAAACCAATAATTCAAAAAGTTTCGTACCCTTTCGCACAGTCTTTCAAACCAATTTTACAAAACTAATACACTTATTACATTACAGTAGTTCAAATAGACTTAAAGAGTAATCAGGACAAAACATTTGTAGATACGGGGGCCCGGGTAATTTCTCATATACTTATTTGCTTAGTAATAATAATATGAATGATTACATAACAAATTGTTGTATACAGGATAACAAGGAAACAGTTCAGTTCTGTCCGTTTTTCTCCCTTGATTGATACTGCAAGACTTCTGTCCCAAATGTAGTACCATATGAGGCAGTCGGCCAGATATAAGATTCTAGAATATTGATTTCTAATAAAAGTTGGTGTGAAACATTACGCCATTTGGTTTGAACCATTCTGTCTTCTTGGTTTGAAACATTTTGTCGTGCTGGTTTGAATCTTTTTCCCGTGCTGGTTTGAATAGTTTTGTTGCGCTGGTTTGAATAGTTTTGTTGCGCTGGTTTGAATAGTTTTGAAAAGCACTGTAGTAGAAAGAAAGGCACCTACTGAGTATTCACTTAGTCAGTAGTACTACACTTGATATTAGAAGTAGTATTTAAATTAGGAGTAGTCAGTAGTCAGTAGTAGTATTAAAATTAGGAGTAGTCAGTAGTCAGTAGTAGTATTAAAATTAGGAGTAGTCAGTAGTCAGTAGTAGTATTAGAATTAGGAGTAGTAGTAGTAGTATTAGAATTAGGAGTAGTAGTAGTAGTAGTGTAGTGTAGTAGCAGTAGCAGTAGCAGTAGTGTAGTATGGATTTGGTCACGACCAAAAAAGGACTAGAGAATATGAATTTAATGTATTGAACACGGTACGCTATTGTACAGTACAGAGAAGTAGAGTTGTACCAATATTATGGCTATTATATTATTCTGTCTAGTGTTCTGTAGTAATCTGTAGTGGTATGGCTGAGTAATTGACGTTTTAGTTAATAGTGCTAATAGACGTTTTAGTTAATAGTGCTAATAGACGTTTTAGTTAAAATTGCTAATAGACGTTGTAGTTAATAGTGCTAATAGAAATATTTAGTAGTGCTAATAAAAGTAGTTAGTAGTACTTAGTGATAATGGCTAACGAACCACTTTACTATACTACTAAGGGTAATAAACAGTGGTAGCTTAGTGTAGTGATGAGTCACAGTTTAATGGTATGTAATAGTGAGTGAAGATATGATTGTTAGTAAAATGTTATTATAATAACACTAAGTCAGTAGTCAGTAGTCAGTAGTCAGTAGTCAGTAGACAGTAGACAGTAGTCAGTAGTCAGTAACAATTAGGAATAGTACATAGTAGTAGTAGTAGTAGTAGTAGTAGTAGTAGTAGTAGTAGGATAGAGACTATTAGTATGATCTCACACTATTTAGTAATACTCATAGGTAGTAGTAGCCCTCATAAGTAGTACTCATAGGTAGTAGTAGCACTCATAAGTAGTACTCATAGGTAGTAGTAGCACTCATAAGTAGTACTCATAGTACCAAGAGTGAGTAGTAGTAATACTAGTGAGCGAATACTACTGAGTGTTATGTTCTTTATAACGTATATTACCTAAACTTGTATTCGTTGATGGTTCCTCAAGAGAGGAACCGAGGTGGCTTATATAACTTTGAGAGAAACGTGTTACCGGAAAACTCTCCACGAGAACAATGGTACGGCTTGTTCTACAATATTCGAGAGAAGTCCACCGATGCCCGAAATGCAGAGACGGCCGAACGCCTTGATACGGCGTTTGCCGTGGCAAATGTGGGGATCAGACATCGTAGGTTTCATAATGTCCCTATAGGTAGTGCCCTCCCTATGGTGGATCTAACACTGAGTGAGTAGTGGTACTGTGGATCTAATAGTAGTATCATTACATTGGTAATCTATTAAACATATATAAGTGTTGATAAACTTTTAATGGCCCTAACTATGATGGACCTGAAAGAAGAATAGTATAATTTAGTACTATCGTATATTTAGTGCAGTATAATAGTCAATAGAGTGGTATAGTAGTGTATAGTGTTAAAGTGTATAGTGTTAAAGTGTATAGTGTTAAAGTGTATAGTGTATAGTGTATAGTGTTATAGCGGTGTATAATGGTATAGTGTATAATGGTATAGTGTATAGTGTATAGTGTATAGTGTATAGTGTA